>WYDI02026388.1:0-39589 GCA_009867235.2 Psittacus erithacus | reverse complement strand
CATCCCTGGCAGTGTTCAAGGCCAGGTTGGACACAGGGGCTTGGAGCAAGCTGCTCTAGTGGAAGGTGTCCCTGCACATGGCAGGCAGTTGGAACTGGAGGAGCTTTAAGGTCTACATACATACTCTATTCCCCAGTCCTGTGTGCTCCTGAGAGCCTGTCTCAGATTTCACACTAGCTAATGGTGGTGTTGTGTCCAAACAGCTCAAAAGATCTAAAATACAAGAAGCTATCAACTAATGAGAATCTGCCTCTAATAAGGTGCATTCAAACTGGTGGGATCTTCAAGTACAAAATAAGATCTAAAGTGGTCAAGTATATTTTGCACAGTCAGAATGAAAGACTTTTGGTTGTTGTTTACCTTTATTAAGGTTTGGAACTTCTTATTGCTCTGGAGCAGGTCTTTATAGTGACTAACAGCTTCATTGTGTCCAGAACAGAATACACCGTATTTTTCCTTCATTCTCTCCCCATTTTCACCTGAAAACTAATAGGAAAGATAAGAATAAAAGACATGAATCATTAAGAGTAAACCTACCTCCACTGCAAGATTAAGGTTGAACATTGTTTTATGGTAACTGATTTCTGAGGTGTTTATTCAGTATTTCAGTTTCTTCTGTACCAGAAATGGGAGATTTCTGCAGTGTGACATCTGAGACCTTGGCATAGCACAAGATAACCAAGTATGACGGTTGCCATTACCAGAATTTTTAAAAGGATTTCTGGGCCTCTGCGCTTAAGAAGACTGAGGACTAAAAGGTGAAGGGGAAACAATGGTCATGATGTAAGAAGGAAGTTGTATCCATTCCATACCAGAATGGGTACTAAAGCTGCATGAGTTCAAAGCATCTTCACTGCTTTTTTAAAAGGTCAGAACCTAGAAGCTTGGTATTAAATGCAGGAGAGCCATGTTTGGGACGGACACCAGGAACATGTCATGTTACTTTTGGAACAGAATTAAAACCAGCTGCATATCCCACAACATGCATATGCACATGCACAAAGAACAATTAATGATCATACTATTAGTGACCAGATATGTTCCTGGGAATCATGCTTACACATTACACTGGGAAGGTAACGTCAACCAAATTATTAACTCAATCCTTACATAACATAACTTTATCCTACCAGTAAGCTTGTTAGAAGTGTAATGTTGGTAGAATTTAATCCACACCTGTTTTACCAAGAGGTCTCCAATGTTCTGGATTAGATAATTTCGGTCACTGCCTTCTTCCAAGGATTCCTTCCGTCTCTCCTTTAACTGGAGCAGAAATTGGCCATGCATCTCCAGCAGCTCATCCACACAGGGGAAGAGCTTGTTGATAACTGCATTTGGGAACTGCAGCTCCTCTCTCATGGCTCTGGAGTATACCTTCAGCATTATTTTCAGTGTCCTAACATGGTGCATTTCAGTCTGCATTAGTTCTGAGCAAGGAGAAATACACAAATCAAAAGTCATTTACATGCTGTGCAGTGACAAGTGAGATAGAACAGAGCAGGCTCTGAAAGCCACCACCTTTTGTACCTCCTTCTTCACCACAGTCTTTGCATTACTGATGTGAAGCTCCTAAATTGGCTCTGATCATCTCCCCTCCAAACAGAGACTGACCCTACTTATTTAACGGCATCCCCCAGTTGCAGGGGAGCTCTTTCCTAATTGTATAGCTGTGGTTATAGTTGCTTACATAGGCATGCTGACAACTATGTGCTGGCTTAAAATCATTAATAGGACTTGTGCACACTGAGACAGATAACAGAGTTGAAAATCTTCACTCTAGTTTTCAATCACAAGTCAAAATGGGAGCCAATAAAAAGGATTTCTGCTTTGTTTCAAAACAGTGGCATTATGAAACAGAAAAAGTCACAATAATAACAAATAGTCTTACCATAAATGACATCTTGCCTGTTTTTAATGTCTGGCCTTTGCCTTTTTGCATAAGACTGTTCCACTGCAACACTCCAAGACTCTGCCTCAAACTCATGAGCATCTGTTTCTATTTCACTTCGGAGGGATACAGAATATGCATCTAGACCAAAAGCACATTCAGTTTCAGTTATTATTAAATTGCTTCCCATCATATCCCTCATTACCATCATTCACAAAACCATCTCAGAGCTGTTTTAAGACTGTGTAAGAAACCACATAAATATCCTGAAAAGCACAGAAATTCCATACCTTCCAGAAAAATGGTGTCTGCTGTTGAAGGTGCAAGCGAGACAACGTCATCTGAAGTCTGCTTAAATTTGATAAAGCCTGAATCCCCTTCATCCATGTCTCCTGAAATCAGTCTAAATGGCCAAAGAAATCAGACCAAGGGATCAAACCAGAATATTAACATTTAAGTTCCTTGACAAAGAAAAAGCCCCAAAATTCAACTACTTTAACAGACATCTTTCCTAAACTCTAGTGCAATTAACTTCTATAGATAAAAGTTAGTGTTGCACTTCAACAGTCAAATCCATTTAGCAAGTCCATCACTGAAGTATTACAGTTTTAATCGAAGCAGCACGAGCAAGTATGCAACTTCAGGTAGGACATTTTGAAAAGACATCACCTGGTGACAAGTCACAGCCAGTTCAGAGTACAAAGGGCTCTTGCACTGAGCTTAAGTGTGGCACATAGAGCAAACAACTATTTAAACCAGCAGAGAGCTACTATTTTAATCAAGGTATCCTGCAATTGCAGCCACTGCTGTTTCCTGCACTAGTCAGAACTAGTACAACCTAGAATAACCAACCTCAGATTACTGAAATGCATCAAGTCTGAAGACAAATATACCCATGAAAGCCATAATCTAGGCAGAGACACCCAAACTGTGCCCCATTTTACATGATCTTTTTCATGATAGAGTACAGGGGGACTAAAGACAAAGTGATTTAAACAACAACAATGCTTACTGTTGAGGGAAATGAATTAAAATCTCAATAAATCTCTTTCGAGCTAAAAACCCAATGTGAATTCTTACTTTATTTCTGTAATTGTTTTTCTTTTCACATTAGGGGTAGGGACACGACAACAGCAGAAGCTGATGAATTTGAAGAGAAACAGTTTACTTACCCAAATTTACTGACAGCTCCAGCAGTATTCAGTGAAGACTGAGAATTTCCTCTGTGGGCAATAGTCATGCCGAGATTCCGCGATAGGACTGGGGTGCCATCAGGTCCCAGGAGAAGGCTCCGGGGCTGCTCCTTCAAAGAAGTGGCTAAAGAGGCAAAAATTGAATTGGTACTCAGGAAATGAGGCGTACACTGCAGCTCTCCTGCTCTCAAACCCCGCTCTGAGTGCGGCCGGAGAACAGACAGGATCTTGGATGTCAAGAGCTCATTGTCCAAAAAAACATTCTCATTCCATTTTCTTGAAAAGGAACCACAAAAAGAGAGCTCAGGATGAGCTGGAATTGTATTGCTCCTGCCGCTGCTTTTTGAATTTGTATTCCCCATGCTCACTCCTGGCTGCCCTCAGACTTGGCACAGTAAAGTGGCCCCAGAGATGCACTGTTTTTATACTACCTGTGATCCTTCTAGAAATGTAAAGCTGCCACTTAACTTACTGTATTGGCTAAATCAGCAGGTCTGAAGTGCAGGAAATTGGTCCCTACTGTGCCCATTTAGTGTGGAAATTGCAAAGTATCTTCTCCTTTAGTAAAACACCAGAACCTACACACAATTATTCACACCCTACCGTATAAGGGCACAGAACATTTCATGGCAAACAAGAAAAATCTGAGCTCACATCAAAACCACAAGTCCCTTGCAATGCTTATTGCCTGACAGTGATTTCTATCTGCAGGCACACACACACTGCACATAATAGATACCAGAGCTAAATTTAATTTTAATACTGCAGCTTTTTAATGCTTTTTAAAATCTAGACAGACTGTGAACTGGAAAGGTATTTGAAATTTTAATCACTCTTACACAATACATGGCAGCTTGTAATAGACTTCTAAAAAATGGATACAATTATTTAGCACTAATGTCTGTAATGAATGATAAGGAACAAGAGACAAAATACATCCTTTTAAGAAAGGAACTTCAGGGAAGTCAAAGATGAAGAATCAGCCAACCTTTGAAACGTATCACTGACAAGGTCTGCAGCTGCTCTTATTTCAAAGTGCTTTTAAGGACATGGGAGTAGAAGAGATCTCACCGATCCTTGAACCCAGTGCAGCCTCTGCCTTACCCCCAGACCCAGCTCCTCATCCAGTCCTGTGCCTGGGAGGCTCCTTCAGGACCATGCAGCCGTTTGAGAGGCTCTCCAGTTCCCAGCCAAGGTCCATGCATCACCAATTTACATCTTTTCTTGTAAAACCACCGGTGTTTACCTATCCCCAAAAGTTCCCCTTTCTCAGTCTCACTCCTTCACTAACAATTCTCTCTTCTTCCACTTCTGCCTTGCTCAACAAAACACAGCTAAATCAAGGTATTCATGCTTCACCTTATGAAACAGGTTTTTCCACATTTCTTGATACCCCTTACTTTACATCTGCTTGTCTCTCATTTCATTTTGAAACAGTTGAATAGAATCGTATTAGGGCTGAAAGGGAGATTTCACCAATGATATTTAATATTGGGAATTATATCACTGTAGCTTTTCCTGCTGGAAAACCTGTTTGGGCTTGAAATCTCCTGGCTATAGACACAGCACAACGCAACAAGTAGGTAAACTGAGTCCTCTTCCATCATCTCCAAGTGATGAGCTCCAACTGAAAGAGGACGCTAATTTAGTGGACACTAATAGCAAGATTTGTAAAGGGGGTTGCTTAAACAAAGACTTGATAATAAATGTCCCCTCATTTCCATCTGGGGAAGTACTGAAATCTTCAGCCATCACGTTCTCTTTCTGTGCTCTACAAGCCAAGAACATAAAGATCTGTTTCGCAACAAAAGGCCAATTCGAAAAATCCCCACAGGCAAAACATGTGGAGAGGGATGGGGGACACACACAAACACCACAGTTTATAGCTTTCTTCAACTGTATTTCTCTTTTACATGGACACAATACCTTTGGCTTTTTTTGCTGGACACTGCAGTCCGCAGTGTTACCCTGTGGGTAAAGACAATGCTCATGCTACCAACTGTTCCTTTAACTCCCAGTTTCTGGTTTTGAGCATGGAAAACAAGTGCTGGCTGCCTAGCAGAGTGTGCACCAGCAAAAAGCCATTTTCTGAGTTCAATTAGCACTGTCTGCACACTGCTGAGAGCCCCCATCGATTGCTGTTAACCTGTCAAACCAGACCAGACTGTATACCACAGAGCTGTTTCAACGACAAGCCCTACAACCAACTTTTCCTATTTTCATTAATCCTTACTGTTTCCTACTGTCCCTGCACTTTCCCCCTAAATGCACAAACCCATTCTTGGTAAGGCAAACAGCCATTTGTCTTCTTGTAACAATAACTCTTTGTCCTCTTACCTCTTGGTAAGACTTGTTTCACAAAGGACACCTTCCAATGCAAGTCAGACGATACCTACCAAACCCATGTGAAACACATATAGTAATACTCAGACATTCATGTCAGCTGTGGTTCTTATAGCCATCAAAGCAACCAAATAGACCGACTGCAAGGCAGAAGGTAATTCTGCTCTGGTTACAATCAATCACCAGAGAGCCAAAAAGCCTCTTCTGTTAATGCAGACCTCATCCCATCTAAAAATCAGAATGTTATTGGAATTGTACACCTGTCACCATGATGGTCTTTTCCAGCAGCAAAAAGCTATTTCAAAGCCTATGCTGTAATAAAGCTGTTCATGCCTCTTTTTTTCCTCCCAGATCCCTTTTCCCGCTTTGCTTCAACAAAGATTTCTGTTCAGACCATTAGCACTAGCTTGTCTTAGAGATTTCTAGCAACCACTAGCTGCAGGCAAGTTTTAAACAGACAATTATGAAAATCTGATGTAAAACAAAGTTCACAGTTCTAGTCTTTTCAGAGGCCAGAGGACAGACAATCAATGAAAAACGAGCTTATTGATCCCTTTTCACCGTGATATTCTGAGGTTACACAGCAAGAAGGTATAAAGAAAAATAAAAAGATAAAAAGATAAAAACACACAGGAGATTGCTAGGAGCCTCTGAGCCATTCCCAATAGGAAAAAAAATGAAGCCATCTTATTAAAAGAGACCTTTTCTATACCTCAATAACACACTGTGTAGAGCCTTAAAAACATATTAAAGGAAAAAAATACAATCGAACAGATAAGCCTTGAGCACAGAAATCATTCTTTAGTACAAACCTGGGGAAATGCACAGGGGCGAACTCTGTGGAGATCCAGAAGGTCCGTGCTGCAAATCTTTCTGCTATGGGAAAAAAGACAATATTCTTACACATTCAGCCCAAACCTGCAGTCCAAAATGAATCCTATTCTTTCTATCACACAGCACTCACTGTGAGAGAAGTGGTGTACTGAAAGTGTAACAGCTCTGACACAGTGACAGCTTTGATTTTTTTCACATTCCAGACAAATGCCCTATAGATATTAACACTTTGTGTAAAATTCCCATCAAATAGAGATCAGCTGAAATACAACAAAGAGTGGAGTTCCAGCTGAATGCAAACTGTAATAATGAATAACTCATGAACTAAAAGCAAACCCTTTAGGTGCAGTCTTCACCTACGCTTTGTTGCCATTTAGTTCACAGCAATACTAACGAAACTAACCCAGCCAGCTTCAACCAAAATTTAGACTGCCCATTTGAAATTGCATCTTTGGTAACCTGTACAACTTTCCCATTCTCACAACACAACAACAAGATATTGCAATTCACTGAGATACAATTTATCAAAGATGCCAAGAAATTCAATAAATTCTATGGTCTGTAAATGAATGGCTTCTGGGGAGGCTTGTTTCACTTTGAGGATCTCATTCCTGACTTCAGTCCTCATCACTTGTGCTGCCAAAGCCTCTTTGCTTTCTTCAGGAGTGGTCCGTCAGGGCTGATTACACCATCACAGTTTGTGAGATGGTAAGGAGTGGAAACAGAAGCATCAAAGCAAGTGAATTTTTCAGTTTAAAAGGAAGACACACAATGCATAGAGCACTTTAAAAGTATGTATCAATCCCCCCCCAAGAATATTTCTGCCTTCAAAAGAGTTACATTCTAAATCATCAGGGACTGAAAGCACTTCCCCTAACCTGTAATTGCCCAGCTTTGAGCTGCTCTGCTCTCTCTTCCCCCCGCTCATAGTACTCCCTAATCTGCTATTAGTCACTGAAATCAACACTTGCAGGTTAAACCAAACTCAAACTCCCTTGGGCATAATTAGTTATAAGGACAGGAAATTATTTTTGAAACCAATACCAGAATAATAATAACAAAAAGAAGGCAGCTTGGCAGCTACCTGAGCCCAGCCTGTGACCTGATTGCAATCACAGGCACCACGGTGACACACATAACAAATGAACAGCTTAGCAAGATAGAAAGTTAACCAGAGCTCAAAACTAAAATCACTTCTTCATTGCCGAGCTTATAAATAACAGGCAACTGCTACAAACAAACTCCCCTCCACCCCTCACACTCTTCCCTCAGCTTTAACCTATTAAAATACAGGCACATAAAATCCAGAGGTACCACAGAATTTAATCATGTTCTCAGAAAAAGTGATGGGTTTGAGCATTCCTGTGTTAATCGCAGTTCTGACAGGCATAAGCAATGCTAAGTAATATTCAGTACAGCAACAAAACATTTCACTTTGGTTTCCCTAAATACATCATCATAAATTACTACAATGACAAGTTAACAGCTCTTTGATGTCTTGAAGACATAGGGCAAGATTCTGTACTGCTGTAAAGTAAAACACACTAAATTGTGAAGCACTGTTATTATAAAAGAAGAACAAATTTGAAACCCCACCTTGGGTCTGATGTTGCCACATTCAGCCAGTAAACTCTTGCAGTTCTTATGGACATTCACTGCACAATCTGAAACACACACACACAAAACTGGAATTATGCTTGTCATTCCCAGCTAGGGAAAGGAAAAGCGACACAGGAAAGATGTAATTTTGGAAGAGACGCAGAGAAAGCTCAGGTGTTTCAGTCAGCATCGTTGTTGTGTATGTCCTGCTCTTGATTTTACACCAAATGCTCAAGCTTTTTCAATATGGCTCAGAACTGATAATAAAAACCATGCATGCAAACCCAAAGAGATGCTATTGAATGCACTAACAGTATTCTGCTAACCTCTGCTCAACCACAGCTCTGCTTTCCTCTTATTTTTAAAGGTTATTTCCAAGTCTCTCAAGTTCAAGAGTTCCATTTATTTGGCTCCATACGAATAGCTGCCTTTCTGCATAGAGTACTAGTAGGACCTGAAGTAACTACAGTAAACTAAAGATCAAACGCACTACAGAATCCTCAGAGCATTCCCATCATCAATGCATCACCACTTTTCTAGCTTCACAAAGGAATTGTTTCCAGATGCACTAAAGCAGCTCTCTCTCACCCCAAAAGCATAATCCCCTTAATAGTATAGTGAAATCTAATCTCTTTTTTTCCCCTCATAATAACTACTGCTCGAGAAAACAGGATGACAGCTGCTTGTGGCAAGTATTTTCTGCAGTCTTTCTGCCCATCTATAAAATAAGATCCTTCATCAAAAGCAGAACCAGGACACTAGCAACTCGGGCTGTAAAGGACACCAGGATGTGTTTCTTCCTGTGTATTTAAACATGCTCCTTAAAAGAGAAATAGAACAAAACGGAGAAGATGAATATGGTACCTGCTAAAGAAATACATGCTTATGTTTAAAGCACAGACCTATTGAAGGTCTCTTCATCCAAACACAACCATCACCTGCGCCTGGCGCCAAGGCGGGTGATCTGCTGTGAAGCTCCTGGCTAACCCAGAGAAATGCTCACTTGTGTTTTCCATAACTACACTAAAACACTGAGAACAGCAGCAAAACGCTCACTAGGCCTTAAACACAAGTAAGTTAATAAAGATGTAGAAACAAGACAAAGACTGAGTGCACAGACCCCATGTTCCGCCACTTCCACAAGGGTGGGAAATGAGAGCAGAATATGGCACTTTGAGTGCTTGCCACACAAAATATGTCCCCAAAACCAATCATTTCCCATAACTTCTCTCTTCCCTGGACTATTTCTACCAATACCACACCCCATGCAACAAAAGGCACTGGATCCAATTTCAAATGTAGGTGCCTCTGCAAACGTACGATAGCAATGTATCAAAATTACTCACTGGCTAAAACTATGTAAAGAATAACAAACATACATTTGCTATTTCAGCATTGATAAGGCCTCCACGTATCACCAGCAAATGAAGAGCGTGTTAACAGACGTGCCTCAACACCAAACAATTCGTTGACAATGGAAACCCCTTCCCTTCCCAGGCAAAGGAGCAAACTGTAGGACAAAAATCACCACACAACAGGAAAAAGGAAAGGCTCTCCGTGATGTCAGGCTGCGTTGGATTCATGTCAAGCTCACAACCAAGCTCCTTTCAGGATAGACCAGGCCAATGGAGGGACCAGACAGTCACACCCCCTGACATTTACCTGATGATGATTACATCTGATAATTCTTTTCCCACTAATGATCATCAGTAGGACTAACTCTACTTCAAAAGCTTGGGTACTTTGTTAAGCAGACTGCAAAAGGGATATCAACTCAAAAATGTATTTGAATCTTAAAATCAGACACTTGCTCTGTTAAATGTAACAGCTTATATCCCTCTTGGTAGGCATTTTTCACTTACTCAGCTGACATACTTAATAGTTTCTTATGCTGCTGAAAGATTCTTGAGACAACAGGAGAGAACATACTAGAAAACAGCAAGATGCTACAGAGAAGTCTCATAAAACTGCAGCTGAACCCAAGGACTTGATTCTGTAAGAGACTGAAAAGCAATGAATTTAATGATTTCCAGGGGCATTATTTTTGCCCACATAAGAAGAGAATTTTGAAAACTGCCAGAAGAATCAGCCTGGTTTACTTTCTTTGATAAAATACATTGGCTTTCCCTATTCAACACACTGCTGCAGACGGTGCTGAACCAACTACACTCTGATTAAGGATGAGAACAAGCTTTGAATACTTGTGAGTTTAATTTCCCTCCTTTTTTTTTGCTTGTAAGATCTCTTTACTCTTTGGACCAGCATCTCTGAACTGAGCATTAGAGAACTGCAGGGGTCAGGAAAACAGTAAAGAGAAGCATGAAGGGCAGAAGACAGTGAAGAAGCAAAGGGAACCTGCACACATTGAGACTGATATTTCAGAGCAGAGACTCATATGAAGGGTTGTAAGAGGGGTAGAGAAATAATAAATACCTAACCTTAGAAAGGCATCCAAAGAAAGAAGCATTGGTAAACTCAAAACTGGCAAGGGAAAGTATTGCTGTATGCACCATCAGTCACTGGTAGCATTTGGTCTCATTTGGATCAGGAATTTGGGAAGGTACAACAGTGAATTGGACAGTTATGTTGGCAAGCTCTTCTCAAACTGGAGAGGCACAGTTTACCTTTCCAGGTATTTTACTATTATTACATTATTATTAGGAGCTTTATTTATTTATACGATAAATATTTATTATTATATTATTTTTATATATATATTATATATATTTTTGTATTATTACTAGGAGCTACCAAGGCTCTTCCTTTTCTCCTCCCTCAATCACTCACTGGAACGGCAATAAGAGCAATTTGGCAGAGAAAAACAGATCCTCCGAAGGATTTCATTCTAGCAATGAGAACATCAGTTAAACTGCCTACACACCTTGAAGGTCCAAGGATTTGGGTTACCTTGACTGGATGGGGACAGAACCAGCACTATCAGAGCTAAAAGTACAACAGCAATCACATGAAAATTAAGCAAACCCACTTTGGTTGTTTCTCGGCTTAAATATCCCATATCTGCTTACTGCAGACTGTCACTGCCTCTGAAGGGTTCTGCATGGGCTAGTGCCAGCGATGACCCATTGCTCACTGATAGACTAACTGAAACAGGGGCCTCATCCAGCTACCTAAGAGGCTCATAAACATCATAAAAGATCCTGTTCACCACTGAGGGTAATAAAATTAGTATCTGCTAGAATAAAAATCCCTTTCCTTATTAATGAGATGCTTTCCCAAAGGCTCACAGAGACTAATTTACAACTTCAGAGCATTTCATTGGACAACACATTACGATGTCCAAGAGCATAACTCTGATTCACAGTATGCAAGAGGGCAATGCACGTCCCTGGAAAAGGGCAGGCAAACACATTTTCTCCCCCAGCTGGAATACCTTCCTGTGGATCAGACACTGGCAATGTCCTACAAACGTCTTCCAGAATTGGATTCCAGGACAAATCTATGAGTCACCAGATATTATGAGTATTATGACCCTGACCTTCGGTCTGGAACAGTACTGCCCAACAAAATAACTCTTAAAAGGCCATTTGCAGCCAACCACAAAGACGGATATGTTATGATTAATCTAAAATGGGACTAATGTTCCTCTCCCACTCCCCAAATATATGGGCAGGTTTGTGTTTTCAAATGACAGAGCTAAGTTCAGGCAGGGACACCATTTAAAGGTGATTAGAATGATACAAGGAATTCAAGCACTGTTTTAATGCTAAGGATATATTCACAACCTATTAAATCCAACCAACAGAAAAGCACCAGGTTCTAAATAGTTTTCTTTGAAAAACAGGAAAATGATTAATTTCACAACACCTGATGCTTCAGGAATCAAAGAGAATCTCTCTCCTCACCCTTACACCATACTAGGTAATTCCTCTCTCGAGCTGACAAAGAAAACAATTTGCATATGAATAATACAGAATATAAACTCTGAATTCATACACAGATACACACAACACAACAGCTGAGGAGCACTTCAAACTGCGACGGCATTCCAGAAAAAGCAGGATGACTTTGAGATCAACCTCCTCAGGAAAGAGGAGGAGTTTCAGTGGAACGTGAGGCTTCCGTACTCGGTAAATCCAGGTCAGGTATCTTCAGAATCTCGGAGCAGATTTAACTCTATCCCAGTGGCTTTGGGGACCGGTGTTTACTTGTTTTGCTAACTCGCCTAATTACATAGAGGCAGAAACCCAAAACTGGAAGGGTGCAGGGTGATGGGATGCTTCACATTCTGAAACAGAGACAGGCCATGCAAGAGAGCAACACCACTAAATTATCAAGTTTCAGCCTTCCTGTTAAAGCTTTCCTCGGTCTCCAAAACAACCTATAATTACTTTCTCCCTGTATCTGCTTTTATTGTCAAAATATCAGATGGATGGATGGGGGGTGGGGTTGTGTCATTCCCAGCACTGCAGGTTCTGGTGGCCCTTTAAGCACAGAAACCCAAACTGAACAGCCGATGCTTCTGGGTTTTAAACAATGCAACAGAAAATTTGCATGGTATCCGAAAAGAAATCCCGGTGCCATTTCAAGCCTCCCCTGCTGAACCCTTCCCCCATTCTCCAGGAACGCTACAGAACTGAAGCAGCAACTATGACCATCATAAAAGGTATGTAAAATATTTCATAGGTAAACATTAGGTGGAACTACAACACACAGTGTCTGATGGCTCCTGTTTGAGAGCCCTGTTTCATGGGTTTGGGGGGTTTTTTAACCATACCAAAGAGAAACTATTACCTTAGGACTCTATAAATAAAGCAAGCAAGCCAAATGGAAAAGTCTCTATTAAAAGGGGAGCGAGAAAGACAAGAGAAGCAGCTTGGTTTGACACAGATGCTACAGTAACGAAACCACAGCCCCAGAATCTCCAAACGGGATTCAGAAACGTTGCTTATTAAAGCAGCAAACCAAACACAGCACCTGGGAGGTCTCACCAAGCTTTATGTTTGAATCACTCCCTGTTTCCCCTCCCTTCCTCCAAAATCCATCACCACTCCTAGCTCCTGCCGGGCTTCCCTTTCCAGCACACGCGAGCTAAACCTCCAGTCTGATACCATCTCCCGCTCCTCTCCCTATATGCCAGCGCTGTGGAATATTTAAAACGGGTCAATCGTCACAGCTGGGGGTAAGGAGAAGTTTTCACCTTTTTCTTTTTTATTTTCTTTAACACATTTAAGGTCTTTTCACGCACTTCCCAGGCTTCTCTCACTGCTGCAGCACTGCTGCTGTGCATGTAACCACCAAGCAGACGAGGCCCAGGATTCCATGATCATTTTCCTAAGGATGCTCAGGCTCAAGCTGTGGCATGAAGCCAACCAGTTTCACCAGCTTTCCCCCCCATGCTCCCCGCGATATTCCAGCTCCTTCTTTAGCCCCTCCAAAGAGATTTCTATCATAAAGACTGCATCTTCGCAACCTGCACCCTGTCCCCCTGCTTAAACCTTGGGCTGCTCACGCCGGGACAGCCACGAGCCCCGCGGGCTTGGTCACGGAAGGGACGATGAATCCCCTGCCGCGGCCAAACTCCGCGTCCCCCCCCGCGCTGCGTTGTGTAACCCCGGCGGGACGGTGCTGGGCGGGTTCCCTCCGCAGCTCCCCTCAACACGGGCCCAGCGCTGCCCCGCCAGCAGGCACCGGGGGCCTCCGGTCACCGGGCCGCGGCCTCCCACTGCGCCGGGGAGGGGACCCCCGCTGCTGGGAGCCAGGGCCCGAGGCTCGGAGCGCCGGCGGGCCCGCTGACACCCCGGTCTCTTACCGGACTCCCCGGGGAGCCGCCGGTTGTAGTCTCGGTCCCGGGAGCCGCCGCCACAGCAACAGGAAACGCCTCCGTGTCCCGGAAGCAAAAGGGGAAAGAGGCTGCGCGCCTGCGCGCCGCCGAGGGGAGCGTCCCTGCCCCGCCGGGAGGGCTCGGCCGCCGCGGCCTCCGCTGTCCCCGCAGGGAGGGCTCAGCCGCCGCGGCCCCGCTGTCCCCTCGGCTCGCTCCCGGGACAGAGGAGCCGCCAGACCCCTCCCCTGCCCCGGCCGATACCAACGTCCCACCCCGGGGGGAACCCTGCCCTCCATTAGCGCCCGGTGGCCGCCGGAGCACAGGCCCCGGTGGGGGGGCTGTAGCATCCTGAGTGGCGGCTTTAACGTGGTTCGTGTTGCGCAGTGCACGGGGCTTACTCTAAATGTGTCACCTTCCCCCGTGGTCTGTGGTTCCCCCTGAGGACCTGCCGTGCGGCGCTAACAGCGGGTTGGTCTCTTTTAAATCATAAACATCCAAATTGGCCGCCCAGCGTGAAAGCGCGGCATAGAACGTGGCTCCAAAGCGCCGCTTCCCTTTCCAAATCCGCCTGGCAGCTTTCCTGTGCTGCTTTGAAAGAACTTGCCACCATTGGGGCTGGACATGGGCTCAAATCCATGGGGGGAATCTTGTCTTTGGCTTCCACACCGTGACCTGTGCAACTGATTTCTTTTTCCTCTTTGGCTTATAGTCACAAGCTTTTCCGAAATGATCCCTTTTGTGCTGCTTCTGTACAGAACTAAGTCCAATTCGGTCCCAGTTTACAGGGGCCTTTCAGCACTACAGAGAAATAATCCTTAAGAAAAGTGGTTTGGGGGGAACAGCTTGGCTGTCACCCGGTGACTGATCACACCTCAGGCACTTCAGGCTTTGTGCTTTGCTATGATATAAAAGCAAAGCATTGCAGATTGCCCAACTACAGCTGTCATGGAGAGAAGGAGCTGTGCCTGTGCTGCTGGCCTCAGGGCATCTCCACCAAATCAGTGCAAAACCTGGCACAGGAACCAGCTGGAAGACTCTAGCTTAGAGCTAGGGTTTGGATTGAGCACCGACCTTCTAATCCTGTGTAATTCTGCACTAACAGCAGAGTTCTTACTGAACGGGTTGCAGGTACGTTACTGTCAGGCAGCCAAGTGTACAGGATCCTGAGGCTTGGTGAGGGAATGCAAGGAGCTGCACACTGGAGATGTTCCAGGTGAAGGCAGTACTGCCCAGATACACAAAGAAAGTGAAAAGCAGAAAAGGAAAAGCACTGAGAATAGTGTATTAATCAGTTTTCCTCTTCTAAAGCCTCTTCCAAGTGGGACTCCCAGTCCATTTATCACTGTCATCATGTTACAGCAACCAAACTGCCTTTCTGCCTCCTTCCCCCCTCAAAACACAGAAGCCTTTTGGCAGCTGTGTCTCCCTCTAGCAATGCAAAGTTCCAGGTTCCCTGCTGCTTTCAGATTTAGCACGACTCTGGGTGGGCTACAAGCAGAAATTTTCAGGATAAAAAGTAATTCCTTCTTATTATAAAGCCAAAACTATCCTTCCCGTATGAGCTTATTGGTGCTGTTCTGGGAATACTAAAAGCAAAAGTGTCGGGGCACAAGTGCCAAGTGAGAGGTGAATTTCAAACTGAAGTCCAACCCAAAAGCTGTTCTAGCCTCCCTTCCTTACAGAACAAGCAGCATGGTGGAGGATGTTTGCCTTGCAGAGACCCATGTCCTCCATTTACCCGCAGAAGCATTGTTTGAATGGAAGTGGTCTCTAAACCTCTTTCACAATGTGCCTCGTGAGTCCTGGAGACTGGTTGTTACAGCAACTTGTTATAAATCATACTGTATACTGATGCAGCTGACAAGGGTCAGCATAGGACAAGTGGACAATCCAGTGTCCAAGACAGCCTGTATTAGGATTCATCAAACTGAGCAACTTCTCTAACAGAAGAATTTGAAGCCTACCAAATGCTTTCATTGTGGCTACAGGCTTCCTTTAGAAGAGTGTGATCCATCTGACCTCCCTATTTTCCTCATGAAGTAATAGAGATACAACTCTCAACTATGAAAACATGTAGAAGACCCATCTCTACCCCAGTGCTCAAGCCTAAGTCTTTAGGAGGGAAGCAATCCTCCCACCATCTGTATTCCAACAGCAGATCCTTGGCTTGCCTCCATGGCAGCACGGCCCGCTTGGAGAGCTCTCCTCGTGTCAGGGCTGTGCTGGGATTCATCTAACTCCTGTTGCATAAACTCTTGAAGCATGTTTATAAGAGAGGATTAATTTAGACACAAACCCTTCTCCACCCTTGACAGCAAAGGCTCAAAAGGAGCTTTCTCCATTTCCAGGTGAACAATAAACCTAGAGACTCTCAGCTCAAAGTTTACAGAACAGTGAAGTTTGGGTGGCCACTGTTGTCAAGATCCCAGTGACTGCAATCATTCTTCTCTGGTTTTCATCCCTGCCAGGCTCCAGACATCACATTTGTGAGACTCAGAAACTGGAGCTGCAGAAACTCGCCTGCATCCGTACTCTGGACACACACCACAGCCTCCTTCCCTGGCTGACTGCTCAGAGTGATGTGAGGATGGATGGGAGGGATCAGGTGGGAGAGGGAAACAAGCTGCCATGTACTTGTACCCACTTGGGCTGCCCACCTTCTTCACAGCACACGTGCATGTTTCTAGCAGAACAATGATTCCTGGTTCTGAGCTTAAAGCAGAATTCCTCCTGCTGTTACTTTCTCTAAGAAGAGCTGTCGCTTCTCTATTTCATCACAGCCATGGAAGCTATCAGACCTTTTGTGTCTATTGACAGTGAAAAGACCTCAGGCTTCCCAATCATTTCCCCATCCTTCCTTCCCCTGGCTTCAGCTCATCCCTTTCTTTAACCACCTTTCCCTGTCTTCTCGTTCCGAGTCGGTTTTGTCTTCTACCGCGTGGTGGTGCTGCAGTTAAAACCACCATGGAGAGAAAACCTGCAGCACCTGACCCGGAGATGGACCAGGAGATGGACCAAGAGCGGGCCCAACACCAAAGGGTATGGATGCTGAAATGCGAGTTCGTGATGAGAAAACAAGAGGAGCAGCCAGATGTCCTAGCAGCAGCTACAGCCCGCATGGAGCCCTGACAGAGCAGCTCACACATCAGTGTGAATGAGAACATCACACATCAGAGAAGTGAATGTGCCCCTATGGCTACACGGTGGCCCTGGAGCTCGCTTTCATGAGCCACACACAGCTCCCAACTGCACTGGCGGGACCCAGCGAGGTTAACTATCAACTGTGCTGCCCAGAAGCAGCTCGCAAAGGTTTCATCCCAACATAATCCAAATACAGGCACGCTCAGGCTAACGGCTGCCTCACAAGTCCCAGTCCCGATCTAACCACAGACAGGACATTAATTTTAATGAACATCTCAGAACCCTGCCCAATTGTTGTGTCTCAGTTCAAGACACTGCAAAGGGAATGTGCAAAAACAAGCTCCTCTGCCCCACTGGCCATGTTAGCCCGGGCAGCGTATCCCCGAGCAGCCCAGAAAGCCAAAGGAGATGTCACAGAGTCACAAACACAAAACAGCCCCTCAGCCACCTTGGAGATTTCCTCCTGAATTTTTGCAAGAGTCAAGGGCACAGATTCCTCACAGAAGGGCTGAGAAACAAGGTCAAAGTTACAATAACTCCTGTCCAACCCCCATGCAATTAGGATTAACGATGTGCCGAGCCATACTCCTGTTTTGACAGCTAGCTCTAGCTCCTCACGCTCCACAGATCTCCACAGCAGTTGTCCAGAGAAGAATCGCTCACACTAGCAGTAACCTCAGAGGACCATACTGAGCATGGCTCCAAGCTCTTGGTGCTCTGGGGATCAAGATCTGTATCCTCTCAGGCTTAGATGTACAGCAGCGTGCAGGACTGCAAACACAGCCTCTGCTAGGAGGTTCCTCAGGCAGGATTCACAAGGCATAACCTCTGCCTCCTCCTGTAATATCTGGGTTATTTCTAAACATACACATAGCACTTGCTCTTATTCCACTCCCTGCCTCCTACTTTTTGCTGTGACACCTGATAAATGTTCACTAGCAGCCCAGGGCTATTAGCTGTGGTCCTTTTTAATTTCCCTTCAGCCAACCTGAAGGGAAAATAGGCTTTTCACAGCACATGTCCAAGGGCAGCCAGGGCTTCTAAGTCCCAAGAAGGTTTTACTGACCTTAAGAGCCTCTGAGACACTCTTACTGGAGAGCGAGCATTGCTTGAGGATGCAGGGTAGAGAAAGAGCTGTTCTCTTATTTCTAGAAGATTTTCTCTGCCCAAAGACAATCCTTTAAGAATTAAAATGTTCTTCAGTGCTCTGAGTACCTGCCCCAAAGAGGAGGGACAGGCTTTGTCCATCAGCCAAAGCCATGCAGCAAAGCCACAGTGAATGTGGTAGGAGGACAGAGTCCCATGCACACCGGCAAAGGAGCAGCTGCTATCCCTGTGTGCTGCTTACATCTGAAAAGCAACAATCTCACCCATGCAGGTCCTGGGAAGCACCACTTTGTGTTAGTTAATAGAGGTTTGGATGCTCTAGAGATCCCTGTGCCCATGCATAGGCCAGATGCTGAGCTGACTTATCACTGCAGCTGTGAAAAGCAGCCTAAAGGATCCAGCTTCCCCCAGGCAACGGGGATATTTGCTTGGGCAAAGCAGAACATTGTGGAGGAAAAATAAAACTTGTTAAAGGAAAAGGTGACCTGGAATCCTCCTTGGGGGAAAGGGGCAGGAAATGGTTCAGTGGCCAAAGAAAAGGAGAGTAAACTATTGCCAGGCAGGATTCAGAGCTCATTTTGACTGTCTGGAGAAAGAGCCAGGCCAAGCAGGGTGCTGGGTACAGCCAAGCAGGGTGCTGGGTACAGCCAAGCCAGCAGGAAAGTGAAGCAATCCAGGAGGCTGCTTTCGGCAGCGGAATGCCAGGGCCGGAGGGGAGGCTGGGGAGTGGGCTGCAGCCAGGCTGAGCCAGAGCCATACTCACTCAGGCACTGCAGAGCACTTTTATTCCCAAGAGGTTTGGCACACAGAGAGCAGCTGGTGCAGCTGGAGAAAACCCCTGGCACAAGCTGGTGCCTATTGATCTCTTTCCACCTTTCTTTCAGCTCCTTTGTTTCTTTCTCCTTCTCTCTGTCTTTTGGCTGCTCTTTATTCTTACCCTGGAAGGAGAGAAAAAAACCCACAGCTCTGTTACAGGCCTTGCACTGCCCACACATTCCTTGCAAGTACAGTGGGCACCTTTGTGCCTGAGCCTTTGGGGTGGCACTGCTTTTCCCAGATGCCTTCCTAAGGCTTGGGCCAGTCCCTCTGGTCCATGTCTGATGAAAAGCAGGAGGCTTCGGCCCGTGGTGCCCTGCAGGCTCTCCTCCTTGCCACACTGAGTGATCCAGGCAGTCACCTAGCCAAAGGGCTCTTCTCTTGGTCTGCACACCTTGTGCTAAGACAGCAGGAGAGCAGCCAGAATGTGCCCTGGAGCAAGGTGGGCTGAGAGTCAGGGATCACCCTATGCAGTGCATTATGTTAGGTGTCACAGCATCTGCTCAGCCAAACCCACACTACTGGTCCCTGGGGCAGATCCCCTTTGTTACTTGAAGAATTCAACAATTTCTTCCACAAATTCAGCATCTTTCCCTCTCACCTTCTCCTTTTGCCAGGACCCAGTGACTCGGCTCCGCAGGGAACTCAGACGTCGCATCACCTTCGTGCCTTTCTCTGCTTTATCGCTCTTTCCACTGTCCTCGTTTCTGAAACCAGACCAGAAACCTCTTAACTAAGGGGAAGTTAACTGGCCAAGCACAGTTCAGGAGGATCACTGATGAAGTTCATCTGAAGTGCTACCTTAGGACCCCATCTCTGAGCTTTTTATTTGCTGGAGGATCTGGTTTAGCATCAGTCATGCCATTGCAGACAAGGAGCTGAAATGGCCAGTTGTGTGTGTAATTTGAGGCTATCTCTTTTTGCTCAGCATCATGCACAAGGCCCCAGTTCTGGCTGCACCACTGCAGATACCAGCATCCTGCACACAGTATCAGCAGGGCAGTGGAGCTTTATGGAGGTGGGTTCCAAATCTGCTTTGGGAATAAAAGGTGTGTGGGTTACTGTCTGATTCACTTACTCATTAGACAGGAACTCAAACCAGGTGAGGTTCTGCTGGGAAGAATCTCTGCCTTCTTGCACCTGTGCTCTCTGCTTCACCCTGTGTGGGGAGAAGACATCAGACACTCAGCAAAGAACACAAGAGCAGAGCTTGTGGGTCAGCAGAAAGGCTCATCTTGGGAGATGGGACAGGAGCATGCTAAGAGGTACAGGAGAGGTAGCACGTGAGATGCTACCCCTCATGATCCTACCCTAGTTTCACTGGAAGAATACAGTGATTCTGGTACCCTGGCGATTTGCCCCTCAGGGGATCAAGTGTTGTGTACCAGGAGGATCCTAGGTAGACCTGTGACCTCCCCATGCATATCCCTCTCCCAGCCACACTTACCCATGATAATATTTCAGCTCCTGAAGTACCTGCTGGACAATTAGCCTACCAGGGATGGGGCAAAAGAAAAGCAAGGGATTAGAGAATGTCCTTGCAAAGACATGCTGCACTCCACAAATCATCAAGTGCTGGTTTATGACCAACTCCTCAGCTGTGCCCCAGCATGGAGTGGGATCTCCTTTGCTATTGCATCTCCAGTAGCTCAGACATACTCAAGAATCTCTGCCATCTCCAAACAGGCAGGACTAACAATACCTACACATGGTCTGGGGACACGTGGTCCTTCTCCAGCATCTCCAGAGCAGGGGGTTCAACAGCTGGAACACAAAACACTCTCATCAGGGATCCTGGTTTGCCTTTGATTGCGCCGTGTTGCAAGCTATGTGACTGGGCCCCATTAATCTTGCTGGGCTCCCACTCTGCCTTTAATGGGGAGGGAGAAGTGATGGGAGCAGTTAGGAAGGAAGAGGCTGCACTGCACATCTGTGAGTGTGGCGAAGGCTGCATCACTTTCCTGTGTTACCCCTCCCTTCTCCAGTCTGTATTACACAAGCTTCCAAGGGTCCTGCTTGCCCCTGGAGGGTAGGAGCTGATCCCACCCCAGAGACCCTCCCCATGACCTCTCCCCTTCCACTTCCCAGGCTCTTAACAAGTCTCTGCACTTTGATCTGGGGCTTCTCATGGGTGAACAGATTCCAGCAGCACAGAGAAGGCCCAAATCAAGTTTACAGGAGCAAGGGTGCCCCTGTTTTCTTAAGGCTTTTCAGCTTCCAGTGCAGAAAGCAGAAGCTGACAGCCTTGTCCCAAAGCCTGTCCCTGCCAGCTGTGCACGGTGGGTTAGTTAAGGGCACTGCTGTAAGAAGGGGCCTTGCACAAAGACCATGTTTTCCCCATTCTTTGGGGTACAGAAGAGAGAGCACATTTAAACCTAAGGCAGATGAAGCAGTGCCTTTTGTGCCTAGGAAACCATCTTTGCCTTCTGCGAGCTGGGAGTGACCAGGACCCCAGCCATAGAGAGGTTGCAGGGCAATGTGCCACTGGCGACACGCATGTCTGAGCTTGGACTATCCTGTAAGCAAGGATCAGATTCAAAGTCAGCTTGGCTTTATTTCAGGAGCTCCTGGCACCGTGTAGAAGGGGAGGGCGGAGGAGGTCTTGGCTTGCAGAGGCTCCATCTGCAGGTTTTAATCTTCATCACAAACACCCTGAAATCATTTAATGCCGTATGTAGAGTCTATACCGACCTTTCACGGCTGGAAGAGAAGGGTTGAGACTGCAAGATGGCTGAAGGGAGGCAACTGTCTCACAGCCTGATGGGACAGACTTTGACCTCAGTCTCTTCTTGTTGCTGCCACATTCCTGGGGAAGCAAAAAGTCAAGGATACCTTTGGTGCTTTGTGCACCATGGGAACCTCCACTGGGGCACAGCATGGCTGGGAATGCCGACTGCAGTGCCCACAGCCCTTGCACACTTACCACCTCCTTCAAGCCAGGGCTGACTGTGGGGCTCAGGTGCAATGGCTCTATCTCCACTTTGATCAGCGTGCTACCCCTGCTGCTGCTCCAGGCTTCCAGTTCCCCTTTGGGAAGCTGAAGGGACACACAAGGCTGTGGGCAGGACTGGGTCCCCTTCTCCGTCTCCTGCTCTGGGTCACTGCCCATCTCCGTGGCATCCAGGCTGAACCTAATTCAGGAAAGAGGAACAAGCCACTTTAGCAGAGCAAATCCATTGTTTTGGGCATGGCAGGGCCCTTGCAATGTCCTAGCCATGGCTGGATATTGAGGAGCTCATGCAACTGGGACAAGGAGGGTCACCACAGCAGGCACATGAAAGAGAAAACACCAGGAAGCATCAGCCTGGACACCAAGACCTGAGCCTGGTCAAAACAGCTTCTCTGGCTGCTGTCTATGAGCTCCTTGGTCACCCGGGATGTTTGGTGCTGGATGGCTCTCACTGATCTCTTAGCAACCCCTGAGACTGTGCAGCCACCCAGACAGCAGCCTGTCTGATAGCTGCTGCCCTGTTAGCTGCAGCAGCAGGCAAGTCCTTCTGGGCCTTTACAAATGGCAGATGCTGTCATCTATCAAATCGCTGGGGCATCACATCACCAACCTTGCTCCCCCCAGGGCCCAGCTTCAAGGAAGGGAAAAGAAATCCTCCTCTGGGAAATAGGGGGTGGACCAGCTCCCCCAGTGGCCCACAGTTTCCTGAGTGCCAAGTGCTGCTGTTGCAGTGCCAACACCACTGGAGCAAACTGATGCATAGAGCGCAGTGGAAAATCTTACTCTGTGCATGGGTTGTGTCTGCAGATCACTGTCACTTCATCCCTGCCCCCAGAGACAGGCTTCGGGAAGCATTTGCTTAGGGGGCAGCGGGGAGTATTCCCCCTCCCTGGCCCCGTGCTCGCTCGTGTTCAATCATCTGGCGAGGGGACCGAACCCTGGCGGCGACCGCTGCTCTGTGCCGCGGTTGCTCACGTCCCCGTTACACAGCGCAAACTGTGAATGATCCGTGGCACATGAGCATCAACAGGTCCCGGACCAGCGTCTGGCCTTGATAAAGAGCTGCCAAGATCTCAGGCTGAGATAATTTTAGGGTACCTTATAAGGAGGAGAGATAAAACCGGTCCTTGCCGGCTTGCACCTAACGCCAGTCACTGGCAGATCAATACATTTGTCAGCAGGGGAAGCATCCCTGTGGGAACGTGGAGCCCGAGGCGCTCGTGTGGCAGGAGCACGGGACAGCAGTGATGCCAGGCCTGGAAACTGCTCCCGGCCCGCGCTCAGCATCCTGCTGCAAAACACAGTCCCTGCAGCCACGAGGGGGCCAGCGGGCTGGAGGAGCCTGCGGTGATGGCAGGCGCAGACCCCACCGAGCCGAGTCACAGACAAGGAAAAGGATTTGAAAGAGTTCTCTTAATCCCTCTGGGATGGGCAAAGTTCCCTTGGAGCCAGAGGGTGGGGGCCATCAGGGTGGCTGGTGCTGTTCAAGGTTCCCTCCAGACCGAAAGGAGCTCTCCCCAGATGAGAGATCCTTTTCCCACCGAAGGACCAGGAAAAGGGGTCTTCCTACTGCCAAGGAGGCATTAAAGCCTCTTGCTTCCTTAGCATCTGTTCCTCCCCATCCCACCCAACATAAGCAGTAGATGTATAGATGCTCTGGTAGGTGCTGACAGTGACGGAGACCACCCAGCAGCAGCTGGAGCTCAGGGCAGTGTGGTCACTCCAGCCTCACACACTGTATGTGTCCAATCCTGCTCACAGTGCTGCTGTACCTGCGCTTGCAGTCCATGGGTGATAAAGGGCTCTCCCAGCTGTGCCTCCGAGAGGTAGACATGGATCTCACCAACGTGGGGAAGGATTCCTCGGCCTCCTGCAGGTCCAGCTCCTTGTCTGGCTCTGCAGGACCCTCAGAAGTGCTAGTACCATCTTCTGGCACTGCTGCACAGGAGCAAACGTGGCCTTTGTTGAGAAAGCGGCAGTCAGCCTCGCCGTAACGTACGGAGCAGGAAATGGGGTTGGAAAAAGCAACATCCACGGTCATTTTGCTCAGAGCCCCTGCTCTCTCTTCCAGTAAGCGACGGGCAGACACAGCCTGGGTTGCTTGTTCTGGCTGTGCTGACGTCTCTGGTGCTGTTCTGGCAATTGGCAGGCTCAGGAGTCCCAGGTCTCGGTAATACTCCGTGCCATGGAGAGCTGAGTCTGAGAGGAGATCCTCTGTGCTGCTGTGCAGGTCTGCTGCTGGGACATCCAGCTCTGTGGAAGACGAGTCCTGCAAAGGCAGTGCCAGCTTAGCCTGAGCCCTCAAATCCCTGCTGAGAGTCTTGGAATGCCAGAGAATGTGAAGGGGACACAAAGCTAGAGCTGCTTTTCTTCCCCTTCTCATGGCAAGCAGCGCTTACAAGGAGCAGGGCCAGGCCTGCATCTGGGTTTCTCCAACCAGGCTTTCTCATGGCAGCACTTCCCTACTGCACCTCACAGCCAAACCTGGCCCAGCCCCACCAGCGCGGTTTGCTACAGGAGCTTGTGGAGTTTGCCTCCGGACCCCGAGATCTCTGTGCCTTATTCTCCCTAACACCAATAGGAAGCACATGGGTATGGTGTTCCCCAGCAGCAAAAGCGATGTAACCTTGCACTCCTTGATAATCTGGATCGATTCCTTTCCCCCATTCTCACTCCACCACAGACCCCTCTGGATGTGGTGTGACCATGCAGTCTGCTGACCCTTGCACTGTGGTAGCAGAAGGAAAGGGGACACTTGCCTTTTCTTCAGCCATGCTGGCACAGAAGGTGTCATCCTCAGCAGTCAGGGATGGGAGGAAGCTTTTGGGGTTGTGATACTCCAAAGGCGGGATGCTGCGGTCAGTGAATTCCCGTAAGCATGGCTTGCAGTCAGACCCTGCAAGACAGAGAAGGTCCCAGCAGGGAACCAGGAGGGATGTAAAATCAGCCACGCACGGACAGGTGACAGCAGGCAGCCCTGAAATGCTCCACATGCCCTCTGTTCCCCTGCCCCTTGCACACAGGCATTGCCAGGCAACCTCAGGACCTCGGCAGCCTTGATCGTGCAGGAATCTGGAGCAGGGATTCCCTAGTAGCAGAAACCTCATCCCTCAGCCCAGGCTTGCACCGTCCCAGGCAGACCCTTGCAGCATGTCCTATACTGCCGAGTACGGTGAAAGAGAAAAGCTAAGCCCAGTTTTGAACATGTTGTTCAAAACACTGAACATGTTGTTCATGTTCATGTTGAACATGTTTGAACATGTTGTTCAAAACACTGCTTTTGGCTGTTCTTAACCCTGAAATCTATGAATAAAAATACTGACCGTGATTTTATTTTCACCTGTAAAGAATAAAGGATGCTGCTTTGGGAGGCCAGATTGGAGTCACGTGAGTGTGACCCTGGGTATGCAGAGCAACAGTGGGAGCACATCATTCTCCTGGTACCACTCACTCACGTGGATGTTCCCCACACAGGAGTGCTAAGAGTGGGAGCCTGAGTGTGCATACACCACCTGATAACCCACTGAGAAACAAAACAAAGGTCTGGATGTGCTCCGTGGTCCAATGGATGGTGCAGCTGACTGAGGCACATTCCTATGGAACGAGACACACTGCAAACCTTAGCCACAATCTCTAAACCATCTCATGACTCAAGGGGGCCTTTTACTCCTTCAGGATACATACAGCTGAGGCGAATGGAAAACAGCCAGCCTGTTGGCCAAAGCACCAGTCGTGGGTCTCTGAAGATACAGAGAACAATAGCAAGAGGCTGTAAGCAGCCGTATCTGTCCAGTGGGGAAAAACCAGCAAAAACCTGCTGGAAACCCATCATGCTCCAGGAAAGCCGAGTATAAAACCATGGCTACAAGGAAGATGCTGCTAAAAACCACACTCTTGGAAAGCTCGCATCCTGCTGTGGGTTTTAGTGCTGTGCGATGCAGCCAGGAATTGCCTGGTGCCAACTCGAATAAGGCAGCAAACATGCGGGAGAGTTTGGAGGTTTGTTCCTTAGATCATGCTGCACGCTGCGGATGCCAGGTTCTGTGTTTTAAGGAGCGTTTGGGGTGTTTAAATGTGTGCGGTCATTTCAAGTGGGGGTCTATAAATAATATAGAAAGAAAGCATCTGCAAGGGCACTGTTTTAATTGAGGGGGTTTGAGCTCTAAGAGCAGGGGAGATTTGAAGCAGGCTCTCCAGCAAGGCTGTAGAATCCACTTCACAAGGCATTCTTCATTAACAGGATGCCCCTGAGCCACATCCATAATGATCTTACTGCAAAACGGGCACAGGTTTAGCAAACTGTTGAACACCGCCTTTTGCTTTCTGCAGATGCCCCTGCATTGCCTCCCTTCAGCTTGTGATCAGAACTCAGCATCTTGAAGCGAATACACATTTGAACCAGCAGAGGTTTTGGCAGGAGCTTGTAGGAAACAACAGCCAAAGATGGCAGCGGGCAGGAAAAGCCACTGAACCCCCCAAAACAGGCTGGGATGAAGGCTAAGGTAGAGCGGACCCAGGGAAGGAAGGAAAAGGAGATTCCCTGCTCTCACCATCCCCTGCAGCAGCAACTGCCCAGAGAGAAAGCATCAAAGTGCTGAGAGGCAGCAGGCAGAGCCCTGACCTCCAGCTTTAGCTAAACCAAAGCGTTCTTTCCGCCCAAGCAGGGTCCAACCATCCTGCCAAGGCTGCTGTGGGCCTGCACCAGGCTCCAGGCTGCAGCTCTGAACGGGATCCCTGGAACAGAGTCAGCTCTTCGGAGGCCTGGAAAATATTCCCTGTGCAGGGCTCAGGAGTTGGCCAAGACATCGGCTGCAGTCAACAGACCCCCTCCAGGCCCACCAAAGGACTTAAATCCTCCTGGGAGGCTTCAGACACCCCAGTGCAACACATGATAAATCAGCAGCGTGGCTGGGCTCCGGTGAGCAAGGCGGCAGCACGTGGCACACGCAGGGCTACGGCCATGGGGAGACCATTTTAGGCAATATGTGGGCACCGGAGAGGACAATTCAGGGCTCCCTGCATCCAGCACCTCAGCCGGTTGATGCTGGGCTGGCACCATGCGTAGAGCTGAGCTGAGGGGATGCTGGGCAAGGGGGAGCTGCTGGAGGGGAAAACCAAGTTCAGGCATCAGGTGCTGGCGTGGTGAGCAAGGAAGGACCAGCATGGAGCACACATAGGAAGGAGGCAGGTCCAGGGGGGGTCTGAACATCCCTCAGATCAAGGCGGTCGCCCATATAGGAAGGCAAACCCTGGACCCCCTTGAGTCTCCTGGACTCTGCGTTCCAGCCTATTTGGAAGCACCTATGCTCCATCTAACCATGACATGGTGGTAAGGGGCATCGCAGCTCCCCAGGCACTGGCAGCAGTCACCTTTACTCAGCTGGAGCTGGAGATGCAATGACAAAATGACACTTCCAAGCACATCTGCTGTTTGCTTTAGGAGGACATTAAGCAGATTAGGTATTGCAGTTGCTTAATTCGCCTCTGGCCGGGAACCATAAAAGGTTATTGCTGCAGGGAGCAGCCTCACCAGAGGAATTCCCAGGGCAGAGCTGGGAGGAAGCAGCGGTCCCTGTGTGCAAGTGGGGCTCTGCTGCTCTTTGCCAGGGCTTCCCTGCAGGCAAAACGGGATGACTGGGCTCCTGTGTGGGGAGGGAGGAAGGAAGCAGTGACAGGCACCAGCAATGGCACAGTCTCAGGGGTTGTGATGCTGTCGGGGGAGTGGGATCTGCCCCCTGAGCTGCTTTGTCTCAAGGAAGAAAACTCTGTGCTGCTGCAACTGGAGCCCTGTGCCACTGGGACCTGAATTTGAACACTTCCAATTCAGCCCTGCAGTCAAAACCTCCCTCCTGCAACCGCCTGAATCCCCTTGGACAGGATCGTCACTGGAGATGCACCCATGGGTGTCACGGCAGGAGAAGCACCAATGCACCCAGCGCTGGAACAAGCTCTGCTGGCGGTGGCCCAGCCTCAGCTGCCTGTTCCAGTGCTCGGTGCAGGGTGCTGCAGGGTGACCCTGGAGCCTGGCTGGTGCTGGTAGAAGGAGCATCAGAAGAAAGGTGGATGCGAGCTCTTCACATCCTCCAAACATCGAACCGCCCTGCATTTCCACTGGGGAAAGGCCACTCCAAACGTGGCAGAACAACAGCACCAGTCGCTTCTGCTATGTGAAAACAATCCCAAGAGGAAGGAAGGAAGGACCAGGGTGTGAGGGCATTTCCTGGCAACCCGAGGTAGTGGGGAAACCACAGAGAGCATCGCCGACAAGAAACAGAAATGGTTCCAGCTCCTGCTGGCCCTGCACCAGCTGCCCTTTGCCTCCCACCCTGCCGGGTACCCAGGGCTCTGGGTACCACCTCTGTAAGGCAGGTGCTGAACTCGCCGCGCCAACAGCGGATGCAGAGCGATCCTGGTGTGGGCCCCACTGCATGGGCGGCTGGCAGCGGGGGGGTTGGCTCCGGCGGGAGGAGGGGAGGAGATAAGGTGCCCGACGCTGCTTGCACTGCACAGCGAGCTGCTGCCTTATCGCTGTGCGCGGGGCCTGCGTTTGGGGCACGAGGGGCAGAGGGATGAGAGCAGCGCGCTCATCACACGCAGCTGAAGGGTCGCGCTGAGGCTGAGAGGGGTTCTGAGCCCCTTTGATGCTCTCCAAGGCACTGGGCAGCTTTCTGCAGTGGCTGCGGGGCATGGAGAGAAGCTCTCAGGTGCCCGGGCAAGTGTCACAGTACAGAAAGGCAGTGCAGGGAGAGCTGAGTGAGACGCGAGGGGTTTGTGCCCACAGTGGCATGAACTGCTCTGCCAGCACATGCAGGGGGAGAGGGCTCCACCAGAGCACTCTTCAAAGCAGTCAGCGCTTGCCAGCACAGTGAAGCTGGTTTATGTGTTAGAGATCAGCTCACCTGAGCGTGCCCACTGAGCCCAGCACAACCCCAGCATAGCACTGGGGGAACGGGCGTGGGATCTCCCAGCAGGGCTCAGGGAACTGCTTGGGGCTTCTCACAGATCAGCCCCTGCCTCCTGCTCTGAATTAACCTTCCTTTGACCGCTTGGTTTCGATCTTGGTCTCCTGCATATCCATATCGGAAGACAACTTTGCAGGGGGAAGGTAAAGGAGAAAGAGCATCAAGAGATCTAATGCCACAGATAAAGGTACCCAAAGGCATCAGCCTGAGGGCAGTGTCTGCAGGCAGGGACAGCAGTGTCCACGTCCTCCAGGACTGCAAACATCTTCCCAGAGCTCTCAAGTGCCTCTTCCCAAGTCACGGCACTGCGTTAGGACTGAGGCTGGTTCACAGCACTGCTGGCGCGCCCCATCCCTGCTGTCCGACCCAGTGCAGCTCAATGAGCACCACACAGCCCCCGGCTCGGGCCGTGCTGCACACGCAGGACTCTGCTCCTCCGCCCTCCGAGGGACGGGAAGAATCTTCTCCCCAGCATCTGCTCAAGCACCAAACTCGACACAAGGCTCAGCCCTCGCCGGGCAGCTGCAGGCACTGGCAGCCACGGAACGAGTTCTATTACAAAACCAGAAGGCTGACGTTTAACCCATTACCCAGCTCCTAAAAGCATTTCTTTGCCTTGAAACGGTGATGAAAAGGGAGGGAAAGCATTAACCAACACTCAAGCAGTGCTTCCTAAAGAAAGGAGTGCACCCACCACCACGCTCTGCCAGGGCACCCCAGCACTCCTGTCTGGGACAGGCTCTCCCGCCTGCCCCGCAGCAGCCCAGCTCCCCCTGCACAAGGCCATTACCTCGCTTAAAGGACCACCTCTTCTTCCAGCGCTTCGAGAACGATGGCCAGGAGTGGTTGAGCAGCGAGTCTGACATTTGGGAGCCCCGTGCAAGGGATAACCCCGAGCAGGAGAGGAGAGCACAGAGTGTGGCGGAGCTCAGCGCGGTCTAAGGCAGCGCCGCAGGCTGCAGCCCAGGGGCTGCCAAGGGGGGAGTGGAGGAGCCAAGTGTTTTGTCAGAAGCATCAGCTGATGGAAGCTGTAGCCAGAGAAGAATTCCTGGTCCCTGGCGTTCCCACCTGCAACAATGGCTTCCCACAGCAGGGCTTGGGGACGAGTGGCCCCATAGCACAAGCAGCCCCTGACCGCTGCTGGAGGCTTGTGGATAGGAGCAGAACACAAGCTGTTAACACACCATAACCTCCTTCCCCTCTCTGGCAAAGCCTCCCTGCCCCATTCATGACTCTCAGCTGTCAGCCTGCCAAATGAGCACCTTAAAGGCAGACCTGCAGGGGCATCACCTTCACCTGGGTAAGAGTCACCTTCACCTTCAACACAGGGAAAGAAGGCTTCATATTGGCACCTCTGGCATCGGTTTCCAGTGCCATTGCAGAGCCTCTGCGAGGGGAGGCACGAGACCCTGTTCATCCCCAACGTCAGCTCACATCTTGCAGCTCTCAGCAGGTCCCTGTCCCCTTCAAGGACCCTTCTCCAAGCCCTTCTCAGCTCTCCCACAGATGGAGGCAGATGGGAGCTGTCTCCAAACTGCTCCAAGAGATAAGACTCCTCACCCTGAGGTCTCCTAGCCCTTGCTCCCGATTGGCACTAACCCCATAGCGCAGCCTGGCTCCACATTCTGCTTCCCACCCCTTAGTTAAGGTGAAGGATCCCAGCCGGTTTGGGAATGGCCACAGGCACCTCCATTGCATGGAGCCCATGCAGAGGCAGGTGGTGAAGAGCAACTCCCTCCCCTGGCCACAAATCCCACAGCATCACCTACCCCAAACCCTCCCCACATCCCCTCTGCTTCAACTTCCACGATAAACGGGGTGCGCGGTGCTGGGGTGGGCAGCTCAGAGCGGGGTTTGGGGGACCCAGGCGCAGACCCCTTTGTGCCCAACCCGAATCCATCACCGAGGTGTCCCTGCAAACCTTCGGCTGCGTGGAGCCACGAGCAGCACCCGCGGGGTGCTCAGCCACCGTGTTAAACCCCGACCTTGTAGGCTGAGGCTGCCCAGCTCACGCACAAGCACAGGGGGGGCTGAACACACCCAGCACTTGGGGCTTCCAGGGAAGCCGCTTCCTCATCAGGCCTTGGAAGGGGATGAGCGAGAGCCCCATGGTTCTAGCATTGAGCCTGTCTTACCCCAAAGGCTGCAGGCATCTCGCTGGCAGGGTCCCCGTGCGCCTGCACCTGGCAGCCCCGGCTTGTCCCGTTGCTGGTGCTGGGCAAGGAGCAGCAGGGAAGCAGCACAGGGGCCTCCAGCTCCACGTCCTCACCACTTCCCCTTTCCGATGGCACAAGCAAAGCCACCTCCCTCCTGCCGCAGCCCCGGCGCTCAGCTCCCACCCTGGCAGGGTCTGGATGGGTCCCGCGGAGGCACCCAGGGGGATGTGGACCCAAAGCACCCGGCGCAGGAGCCCCGAGAGCCGCAGAACCAGCGATGGCTGTGAAGACGGAACCTGCCACAAACGGCTTCCTGGTCCCTTGTGGGCCTGCGCCATTGCTCGCCCGGGGCTGCGAGGCCTCAGGGCTCCTCTTAACACATCCCTTGTCTTCGCTGTCCTGGGCTGAGCTTGGGCAGCAACAGAGACCCCAGAGCCAAGCAGGACTCAGTCCTACCCAGGCTGAAGAGATGGCGAAGCACAGAAACGCCTGCGCTGGCCACGTTCACCCGCGCAAGTGAGACACAGGCTCTGCGGGTCCCACATCCCCGGTGCAGCCCTTCCCAATGGCGAGCGCGCTGCTCATCCCACTGCCCCCAGCACAAGCCCTAACCAGGACGGGATCCGCTCACACTGCAGTGACTGAGGCTGCCGCTTTGGCAGCACTTGCCATAGCAATTACCCCGTGCTCCAGGGAACTGCGCGAGCAAAGAGGAATTCAGGTTGAATTTGTCTGAAGTCCACAAGAGCTCAATGAGGATCAGAGCGGGGCTGCTCCGGCTGAGGGTGAGCTGCCCCCAGGATGAGATCTGTGCCTCACACGCCACGTGCGGCATGGGTTAGGCGTTAGCGAAGCAGAGCTGTGCCAGCAGCCTGGAGGAGGGATGAGGGGGAACGGCACAGGGGCTGGCTGAGCCGCAGCAGCCTCTCCGCAACAGCAAACCCATGGCAGCAAGTTCAAGCTGTGGGGCTTTGCTTGATTCTGCCCATTCGCATCCCTGGGAACAAGCCCCAGCCAGAAGGAGCAACTCCAAAGCATCCTGAAATACCAGTTTGTTGCTCATCATTCCCACAGTAAGAGAACTCCAGATGGGCTTAAGGAAGAGCTCAAGTCCAGCTGAGTTCCTTGACGTGCCCAAACCATGCGGGGTAGCAGGTCAAGCAGGGCCAGCTCCGCATCTCGTGGTCAGAGGCATCAGCACCACCACCTCCCTCCCTCCCTGCCCATCCCAGCCCTGGGCTGAGGAAACACCCACTGGAACTTGTCAGGGACAGGGCTGAGGGAGGCAGTGAGGATTCCCTTGCACCCCGGGGAAGAAGCAGCACTTTTTGCTATGGGAAACCCACGCTGCTCACTTTTATGGGCATTTATTACATGAGGGTCAAACAATTCCCAGGTCCTCTGAGGACAGAGCTTCATGCGGGTGTGTGTGTTCAGGTTGGACAGGGACAGACCATCAGGAGGGCCAAGGCACGAAGAGCCAAGGCACGAAGAGCCAAGGCTATGGAGCAGCCTGGGAGCCGGGCAAGTCACGCTGCGGCTGGACGGAGCCACGGGGAAGGAAATACTAAGGCAAACCTCCTAATTCCACCCGTTGCATCGCTGCACTGTCAGCAGCTCCTGCAGACATGGGCAGTGGTGATCCCAAGGAGCAGGACCACACTGGAGGCTTTTGCTGACTGGAAGGGAAACAGGTATGGGAGCTGAGTGCCTGAATATGGAGAGAAGGAAGGCGGCAGCAGCGAGGCTCAGATCTCACTGGTGCAGCTGAGCAGGGAGGGAATCTCACCTCTGGGCAACAAAGTGAGATCTAAGCTAGGAAGATTTGGCACCCGCAGAGCAGGAAGCGCGCCGGTTCCCGGTGCTTGTCTGCAGGAGCAGGATGAAGCCCATTCTCCACCTTGTGCTATTGCAGCTGCCTGTGCAGGAGCTGGTCCCGGCTGGGATGCCTGGCTCCACACGTTACATCCGAGATGCAGCTCTGACGATCCAGGCAGAAGGAATCCCTTTTCCAGCATTCATCCGACAGCATCAGGCTGCTGGAACCCGCCGTGAGGCCAAGCCATGGGCCAGGGGAGTTCGAGTGGCTCCAGCCCAGAGGCCTGTAAGTGGCAGATGTGTACATACAGATAAGAGACACCAATGTAGTGCTTTCTGTATGGCAAAGCAGCACTCGGTGCTGCAGAGACAGACACAAACTGAACAGTTACTGCTGGATCATTTATTCAGCATGTTCATAGAAACAGTTAATTGTTCAATAGCCTGACACAGCAAGACTTCTTTCTCCTTAACATCCTAACATATTCCTGTATACGTCACTGCTTGGCTCGTCTATGAAAACATTGAGGACAATAAATCAAGGGGGAACGGTTTTCTGTCTTTTGTCTTCCTTGAAAAGATCGTGGCACGTTTGAGCCTTTCAGTTCAAACCAGAGGGATCTGCAATACGGTTTGTTTCCTGGAACCTTCGGTAGCACAGAGCAAAGCGGGAGCAGCAAGATTAAACAGAAGAAAACACCCCAAAAACTTCACAGAACATCACTGACCACGCAACTGAAACCGTCTAAAATGCAAGCAGAAAGCATTTGCTGTTTCATGGCTGTGTTTGATGAAGCTGATGTCCACTACCTCCATCCATGCAGGTCCTCAAACGCAGCCCAGTTTTGATACTGCAAGAATAAAGCCATTGCCTAAGCTAAAGCAAAAGGCAACGCTTTTCCTTTTGAAATAACTTTGTTCTTTAGATTGAGAAGTGGCCTTTCTGAAACTCTCCGTCCACCAGTTTTCCATGGGACTCGCTTCTGGGAGCAGCACTCGGACACTAAGATGGTGGACGTGCTGCTGGGAATGTGGATTGGTACCAAGTCCAGCTCGGATCTCCTGGGGAACCAGCCCTGAGCTCAAGCTTACTGATGACACTGGGACTTAACAGGGGCTGGGACTCAGCGAAGTAAGAGCATCTGCGCCCATGTTCCTGTTTAGGTACCAGAACCACCCCAGGGGCTCCCAAATGGGCCCGCTCCCATAGGAACCTTCTGCACTAAGAGAACCGCTCAGTACCACCACTTGGAAAACTGGTCTCAGAACAAAATCACTGCCAGAACCGGGAGCTTTTGCTGATTGCAAACAAAAAACCTCAAAATAAAGCAAGGCTGCAGGAGTTAACACCAGCTTTATTACACAACATTGAAAAAGTCATTTCTCTACCTGCCCCCTTAGAGCCTGCATTGTGCTGCAGGTGATTTGCCAAAACTGCAGGAGTAAGTGCTTACTTTGGAGGACAAGCAGGGTCATGTTAAACAGAAATACACACTGAACGGCAGCAGATCTGCTAGAAACAGGGGGTCCAGAACTGCTTTTGAACAGTCAAGCTCCTCCAAAAGCCAATTGCATGACTGGGCTTCGCTCTTGCGATGCTCGGGACAAGGCGAGAGGAACAGCCCGGGTTGAACACGTTAAAGCTCTTACACCAACGCGCACGTACAGAATCCAAGCGGAGTTAACAGAGAGCCAAGCAGAAGGTAATGAAAAAGGCCAAGTTCAGCTCAGTTCAGACAAATACCAACCGAATCTGATTTCAGATTTCATGTACGTCTGATGGAACTGCATCTCCGTTTCAATCCATTCACCGGCCCTGGACCACACGCACGGGATTACCTGAGGGGCAGTGGCTCCTTGGCAGAGGGTTTGGGATTCCCATCACAGCCGTGCCTGCAAAACCCCGGCTTCCAGGGAGACTGGGACACAGCAAGAGGATCAGAGGGCTCAGCTGCAGCTCCTTGCTCGCTCCACACTCTGAACTCATCTCACATGGGTCACGGGAGCACCTAGCACAGCCTTGAGAGTAAGGTTTCCATATGGCACACAGATATTGTACTTTCTGACTTGTACAACAAGGTTCCAGTCTTGGCATCAGGAATCACTGTTCACAGCGAGGGCCCAGAATACCTCAGAGTCCATCTTTGTATCACAGTGATGTGAAGAGGGAACTCGATGGCCTCTCTCCTTCCCATAAAATGGAGGCTCAAGAACCACCACTCCAGCACCCTTCCTGCTCCTGTCTTTTCCTATTTGCCTTCATCATCATTAGGTCAGTAACACATTAAGCGACTTTGAGATCTTCCCAAAAGAGATACCAACATTATACACAACATACTAAAATGAAGCGAAGTGTCCCATTGCTATAATACAAATTTAAGAGAAGAGATACGCTACCCATAAATTAAGAGTACCCTTCAGCAACCTAAAAGCAGCCTCTTCCACAGCAACACAGCTGCTTTATGACCAACAGAAAACACCTCCTGGCGGCGCAGCCTAGTTCCTAGCACCTTTCCCAACCCAGCGCTGGCACAGAGTTTATGGTATTAGCTCTTCTATTTTACAACACAATGGAGTATTTACAAGCAGCCAAGACAGACACGTTTCTAACCTAGCAGCCAAGCGTCACGATGCTGCACTGTACTGCAAGAGAAGTACCACATTTACAATAGGCGTTCAGGAAGTGGCCATTGAATTCAATACGCAGGCATCTCCGAGAAACCTCTCCACTCTCAGGCTTCAAACCTCTGCTCAGTGAAGACACATCAGACCACAGGAACCCGCTTCTGTGCCTCCTGCTTCACTGGCTGGAGAGATGGGGAAGTTCTGGCTACGTGGGGAACTCTCCCTGTCACAAGGCTGCCCAGAGGAGGCCACAGCTGCTCCTGCACAAGTTGAACCTGCGAGGGGGAAGTTCTCTGTCCCAAGACCAGGTTGGATGGGGCTTGGAGCAAGCTGCTCTAGTGGAAGGCATCCCCATGGCAGGGGGTTGGAACTGGATGAGCTTGAAGGTCCTTTCCAACCCAAACCATTCTGTGATGTGGCCCTTCACAACACCCTGCACAGAGGAGGTTTCGTCTCGCACGTGCAATCCCAACTGGTACACAAGCCCCAGTGTCTCTGAACAGGCATCAGCGAGATCCAAGTAGGGACTTTGGCATTCCCAAGGTGAGGATCACCCAACAATAAGAGACCAAAGTGTCAGCTGCCAGCTGAGAGTAAAGGATTTTCCAGTGAGAGCTGGGCATTACGGGTGATGTTCATTTATGCTTAATTCTATAGGTGAGTGAGTGCCATCTTTAACAGCCACAGTGGCAACCGCTAGTGTTAGGTTTTTGTCTTCAAAAAGGGGAAACCCAACATCCTCGCCACTAGCACCACGCGCCCTTCCTCACCCTTGGCACAATACAGGAAGGATGACTGGAATAAGCCTTATGCACAGATTGGATCCAAAGCACCGCGGGGTTCAGTGCAGTGACCCAGTGTCACAGACTGCATGTCCACAGTGGGCCAACCAGTAGCAGTGGAAGTTAAACCTAGACCCAATACAAGCTTCCAATGTTTGTAGCACAGATCTTCTATTCCCACAGTCAGGGTCGCTGCAGTTTAAAAGGTTATCAAAACAAGGGCATGCTGGGGAAGGTTTAGTTCTGGAGGTCACATCATACCTATGTGCAGCGACCAATACCCCAACCCAGCAGCAAGGGCTCGCCAGTCCCAGCTCCACACTGGCCAGCACTGCTCCAGAAGGACACAGTCTATTCCTTTAGGTCATCCGTCCCCTAAAATCCAAACATTTAAATGGCTCTTTTGTTCTCTTTTTCGGTTCACAACAGAATTAAGAGGATGGCATCAGAACATCAGGTAAGAATCTGTAAATCGGTTCTTTCCTTCCCTGTAAATCATCACTAAATCAGTGATGAGCCCTTCTCCTACCCATTCCCTTCCCTGAATGGTCCCCAGTATTGGAATCAGCTGATACTGATTTCCCCTGATCCACAAGAGGCCCAGGCCAGAGTATTTAAACAGGTTTAAAGGTGCGTACTAAAATTATCCTTAAGAAGCACTGAGGTAGACTGCACCAGAACAGGACACAAATAATCCCACCACATCCGCCTGCCAAGATTTTACGGATACAAATTTACACATTCTGTGTGTTTAAGAAAACAAATTGTCTGGTTTTTCTTTTTACAGTGTTTTATATAGTAAAATAAATAAAAAAGTTCTAATAAGAAAAACTTCTCTTCCTTAGAAAAGTGTGAGAATGTCTTCTTTTCTGCAGTGTAGCACAGAGCTGCTAAAGTTACTACTCTGTAAAGCAGCAGAAATGTAAACGAGGCCTTTTGAAATCAAAGGTTCTTACCCGTGGCTGGACCATGTATCTTCCATCTAACCTTGGGAGCAACCTGCACCCTCCCCCTTTGTTCAAACCGACCAGCACAAAGGCCCAACAGCTCACGGTGGTGCACAAAGCCCATCATCCTCTCCTGATGCTGCACCCATCAGTGGAGTGGGCTCAGGTTCCCCTTTCACCTGCTTACAGGGAGGAATCAGCAGCACCAACCGGGCTGGAATAAGAAGCCATGCACCAGCTCCATGTCCACACTCTCACAGGGTCAGGAGAACCTCATTTTCACCTGGCACAGAGCACAGACCAGCTCTTGGACTTCTCCAGAAGGAGAAGCCAAGGGGTGAGCATCTCCCTCCCCTTTTCAAACCACCTCCTGAATGACAAGGGCCTGCGACATTGATCATCTTCACTTCTTGCTTTAGCACTTCTCCCTGCTAGCACGCTCCCTCACCACCACAGACACGTTTAGTTTCACAATCATTTCCCAACACCTTATGCTAACCAGCTTGGTCTTTTATGCAAACAGCAGCAAAACAAAGCACAGTCCAGAAGACGCAAGCTGACATCCCGAAGAGCTGCAAGCGGCCTGGGCAAGACACAGGGAATCCAAGGGAAACACGGAAGGTCCGCAGGCAGCGCGAGGCCAGACGCCCGAGCAGCAGCAGATGGGCAGCACGTAGCTGACCACAGTCCCATTTAGCTCCTGCTTCATGTGCAGAGCCAAGAGCCTCGAGCTCTCTCGCTTGGGATCGGCTTTAGTGTCTCTTTTTAAGGTCAGAGTTCTTGCTCATCCCCTCTCGCCGGCTGTTTCTGCAGCACGGAAGGCAACACAAGGGATGTGGGGGCAAAGGAGTAGCAGGACTCAGGCTTGGAGACATTCTGGTGTCCTTCAGCCCTCAACAGCCAAGTGAAGTCCCAACTACTTTATCTCAGGGCTTCAGCTGGAGCTGGCTGACTGCACTGTATAAATCATGAAACTGTATTATAAAGCTTTGTCAAGTATAAACTTAACATGTGCTTCATAGCTCCTAAAAGGGTAATGGGCTAAAATTAGTACATTCTGAAATCTTTGGACCACTTTAAGACCAAACAATCCCCCAAATTATTCCCTCCCCGAAAGGATCATAAACAGTCAATAATTTATATGAAGTTAAAATTTAAAGACATTCTTAAATATGTTACAACAAACAATATATATACTCAATGCTGTAAAGACAGAAAACTCCCTTCTCAGAGAGGGCAGGGGACTCCAACTTCGTTTGGTCTTGAAAGGTAGCCACAAATCTCAGATTTCTGCTCCTTTGGCTCCCAGTACATTTTCCTCCATTTTTTTCTTGTCTTTTAATGAGAGAAAACCTACTCCCAAGAGTCCTCAGTATAAAAATAATCTGTTTGGGATTCAGTCACTCCAGGGAAATGGGAAGGAAGAGAAGTAGATGCTTCCGAGAAGAGGAAAGCTTCTGTGAGAACATACAAAACTTATGTACAAAACCCCAGAGGTGTATATTTTGCTATACATACACACCTCACATATATATACTGCACACACAAACGCACGCACCCCTGGGATTTAACCCATTTAAAAAGTATGAAAGCAGCAGCTATTGGTCAATCTGAGGATCTGGCGCGTCCGTCTGATGTGCTGAATCCTTCAGCTGTAGTGAAGAGAATGCCTGGAAGCCTGGAATTTGACTGGAAATGCTCATCCTGCAGTTCTGTTCCACACTGTAGCTCAGATACCAGCATGTTTCACGTCTCTTGTTGGCAAACGTGGAGGCTCCTCCTTCAGCTGAACGTACACGGTGGCTTCCTGTTTTGAAACCATGGTTACAGAGGGACGGCAGCCATGGAAACCTCTTCCATTTATGTTCACAGATAAGTCCACTGACAGCCAGTCAACTTGGCAAAAAGAAAAGATAATAATAAAGTATTAATCATAAGATGATTAAAAATCTGACGAGTTCATAGATGTGTGTCATACACTGTGGCAGCAATAACAAGAGTCCTGAGATCTGTGGAGGGGGAAAAAGCAGACACAACCCTTGGGCCAAACGGGAAGTGTTAGGAAGGGCTTGACCTGGGCATGGAGAGAATCCGCCCATTTTTCTTGCCACCGTTCATGTGAGTGTAAGGTATGTGCTCTTCATAGTTCCCCTTGAGGGCCATGGAGGGTCCATTGTCCCGACCCAGGACTTTTTCCCTCTGCGAGTACGAGGAGGGATCGAGGGGAATGCTCTCCATGTTCTCGAAGTCCATCTCATACTCCTCCGTTTCCAGGGGTTTGTTCTCCTCACTGTAGAAGAACGAGACCTCGTGGAAGCTGGGGTGCAAATCCTCCTTCAGCATCTCAATGATCTCGATGAAGGTGGGGCGCATTTTAGGGTTGTACTGCCAACACATCTGCATCAGGCTGTGCCTAGATCGGGACAAACACAGGGTCAGGGGGAGGAAGAAACAATTCAATGTAGGCAGGGCTGGCACAGACCAAGATCGGTGTCCACATCAGACTACCCACCCCCCCATGCTACTCCTTCAACACTCCAACTGGGTTGTTTATCATAGAATCATGGCATGGTTTGGGTTGGAAGGGACCTTAAAGCTCATCCAGCTCCAACCCCCTGCCACGGGCAGGGACACCTTCCACTAGAG
>WYDI02026387.1:0-37428 GCA_009867235.2 Psittacus erithacus | reverse complement strand
GAAAGTTAGAAACACAGCGCTGCACCAGCCACTAAGAAGGAGAAAAAATGACTGCTACTGCTGAACCCATGACAGCCTCGTAATTAGAAATGTAAGTAGGGTGGTTTGTTTTCTTAGTTAAATAGGATTTACCAGGAAACAGGGGAAAGGAGTAGTTGGCAGTCTCAAACAATCAAACAAAAAAAAAAGGTTTTCTTAATTTTCACAACAGTTTTGACATCATTTTTGTGTCCCAGCCATGTGTCCTCTAGCATCTTGCATGAGGAGAGGCAGCCCAAGCTAATTATGTACTTCATAAAGAAGCAAAACCAACACTTTTTTAATGAAGATTTTCTGGAAGAAGTAGAGAGGGTCTTTTAATTACAGCAGAATTTCTGTGGTGCTGGTGTTTAATTTTTGTGTTTGGGGAGGAAATGGGATTTGTGCGTAGTTGGCCATTACTGCATGATCTCACCACTGTTCTCCTTCAACAGAAGATACAGTTCCAAAGAAAGTGGTTTGCCACTTCAGTGGAAAAACGTACGCAGATGAAGAACGCTGGGATATTGACAGCTGCACACACTGCTACTGTCTGCAGGGTCAGACCCTCTGCTCCACCGTCAGCTGCCCACCCCTCCCTTGTGCTGAACCCATCAACGTGGAGGGAAGTTGCTGTCCCATGTGCCCAGGTAATGTGAGGTGATAACCCTGATGATTGTAATGCTGCTTTTCCAGGACTGCTAATGAGGTTTTTCAATTGGTTTTTGAACATCAGTCCACATTTAAAGAGTATCAGGAAGACAACAGATGTTTAGACTTCAGGAAAATCAGTATTCTTAACAAATAGGCATATTGTGCAAATATGTAATTTGAATTTTAGTTATTCTGAGAACTGTGATCTCAAAAGTTAGTTGGTTGCCCCTGCTCTGTCCTTTCACAAGGTTATGGAAATGCATTAACGAAGTAGGAAAATGAATATTCTTACATCTCTGCAGATTCTGTCAGTGATTAACATTTCTGATTTCAGAGTCTCTTCATTACTTTTCAAATACCTCATTGCCTTATTTATCATTTTAACTTGGCTTAAAAGTAATGTGAAATTTTCTTAGCTATGGACACAAGGGACATAATAATTGCAACTGGTTTTTAATGGTAGTCCTGATATACTTCTGCAGGAGTTTGTTCATCCTTGAATTCATCCTGTTTCCAACAGGACAACTGGGGAGATTCAGCAGTACCCTTTCCTGCAATTCTCCCGCTTTTGAGGATTACAAAAAAAAAAAACGAAGACAAAGAAGCCAGCAGTGACAGTTTACATATCAGCTGGGAAGACATAGCCTTCCCTTGGTATTCTTGTTTAGTATCACGAAGAAGCAACACTGTAGTAAAGTGTGTATTCTGAAATGGTATTTTCAAAAGCAAATTTGTCATGCGACTATATACAATGGCAGCAGGCATGTATCCTGTGTACAGTATGAACTGTACAGTATGAGGTTTTAAAACAAAAACCCAAACTAGTCATGGTGCAAATTCTGAAACAAACAAAAAGGTTCATAGAACAAAGCACTGCAGATGGCTGAATATATTTCCTGAATTAAGAGCAGCACTGGGAATTTAAGCAGCCTGTAATTTGTGAAACAGATTTATCTCCTTTCACAGAGATGTATGTGCCTGAACCTACAAACATCCCCATTGAGAAAACAAATCACCGAGGAGACATTGAATTAGGAGTACCAAACTGGCCGACACCAAGTGAAAATGACATCATCCACATTCACAGAGGTGAGATCTGATATAAACTGGGCTAACTTAGGTCTGTGTTTATTCCCTGTGATTTAATGCATCTACTTGTTCTGTTCAGGGAGCACCTTTATAATGGTTTGAAAAGGTGGTTTTCTGAGAATATTCTTCAGGGCAGAACACTTACATGCTCTTTTTTTTTTTTCTCTAAGTGAATATGAGTCAGTATATTACATTTATGCAATTTGTTCTCCTTATTCCATTTTCATCTTGAAAGAAACATCTGTGTCAATACAATGGAGTCCTATAAAATTAAGAATGTGATAAAATGATGAATGAGGAGTGATTCTGCTGTATCTTTTCTGATACAAAATCTAGAAAGCAGACTGTTGTTAGGCCACTGCGGTTGATAGATCTGCATTTATTTGATCCCTTTGACATTGTTACAGTGATAAATAAAACTGGGAAGACATGTACCACAACTTAACATGTATCACAGACAAATGTCAGAGTTAAGAAAACCCAAATCACTTCACTTACAATGGCACAGAGCTAATAAAGTTGTCTGAGGATGTAAATCCATCTTTGTTTAAAACTGCACTGAAATCATTATTCCAGGGTAGGGGAAACGCTCTCTGACGCAGTTTTGTTAACTTTTTCTAATTGAAGGACTAACTAAACCTGTACATTTTTTTTCTAATCTAAGAATGATCTCATAGCATACTGTTGTTTGGAGAACGGATACATGAAATGTAACTGCTTTACAGAATTTAAGTGTAGCTGCTTTACAAATTTGTAAGCCTACACTTTCATAATTACAGCATTTTAATTTGTCGCAGGCATTAGGCTTGCAACTACCCGGGCTGGGAATTATAAACACACTGCAAACTGTTAGAGAATGTTGTATATGTCATTGAAAATTACCATTACATGCAAAACTTGCTACAGTCTAGTAGACTGACAGCAGTATGTTTTCACAGGCTGAGTGGTGCAAGTATTATATGTTCTCAACAAATGGGAGAATGAACACATCATAATTGTTTTACCAGGGTTGGAGGTTTTTTTTTGGGGGGGAGGGGAGAAGGGAAAGAAAGGACTTTCAATTTAAGACTTCTTCAGCACTGAAACACAGGCTAATTTTTTTCTTTTTGCAAGTGGGAATTTGGTTGTGATCACATAAGATGATGCGAACACATCAGAGCTAAGAGGTTATTGTCAGACTTGCTTGTTGTGTGCTTTAGATTCCATCCTATCTTTTGATATCCTATCTTTTTTTTAATCCATGTTTCTGGTGTCATTTTCCTGGCTAATACAGTCACTATACAAGATACTAGCTTTCAGTTGTTCTAATTTATGTAAATAAGGTGACATTTCAGGAAGAAAAGTCAAAATGCATATGACAAGTGACAAGATCCATGACTAGAAGTTTTTATATTACATTTTTATTTATGATCAGGGCCCATTTATAATTACTAACAAGTGCTCACATTTGACTTGCAGACATGAATCATCTCCAGGGAGAGTACAGAAGTGGCGGTGGACCACACACAAGCGAAGATGCATCAGTTAGCTCTGTTGCCTTGGTGACAATCCCAATCACAATAGCGCTGTTACTGATCATTGTCCTTCTGCTTGTCAATCAGAAGAAGCAGTGGATTCCAGTGTCCTGCTACAAAGCTCCAACAAAGGTGCCATGTTTATGTCTATTTCCAGGCTTTTACTTATGGAAATCAAGATTAACTAGAAAAATGTTTAGAGTGCAATCACATCCTGTGAACTCTCTTAAATTATTTTCTCCTTATGCCTTAAGCTGTTTTATACCAGTCTGTCTGTTGGTATTTATTTAGTTTCCTAAATATTTTATTTTTTCATTATCAAACAAAACCATTTCCTGCTCCCTATAGTAATGAGTTGTCACTAGATAGAAATTGACCTCAGCAAAAAGTTTTTTAAAAATCCAATTCTGTATTGTGTAGGTAAATTTATGCAATTTTTTGCAGTCAAAATCTTAAGGTAATATCTTTGTTTTCTTACTTTCATCCACTTTAAAAGTCTTGTCACACATCAGATAATGTATGTGCTAGTAGCATTTATCACATTTTCTAATAGTGGCATCATATGGTTTTCAGGTTCATATTTTGAGAGATCTCGGTAAAGACCTACCAATGAAGTATTCTGAGACTACCAGAAAAAGGATGAAGGAGGTAGCTTGGAAATGAACAGTGAAAAGGCTATCTTTTTTTTTTCAGTAATAGGTCAGTCAGCAGACTAAGCCCTTACTCCGCATTCAAATGCCATTTATATCAGTTCCCCTATTTATCCACTTCCTAATTCTAATCAAACAGACTTTGTCCACACTTGTAACAGAATTTGAGACCATCTTTTCTTCAGTTCCACCTAGAAGAGTAATATAGTAATTAAAAAAACAAAGTCCCATATTCTTTCTGCCAGTGTTGCAGAGGTTTAGGGTTGTTGTTTGTTTGTTTGTTTGCTTGTTTAAGAAGTAATTTCCAAAAAGCTTACAAATAGAGTCAAGAGCATGAAGTTTAATTCAATTGTAATTAAATAGGAAGCATGGAGAATTGGTATTATTGTATTTCCAATCTTTCAAAGCAAGTAAGAAATACCAGTTTCCGAATTTCTTAAGGGATGCATATAAAATTCATTTTTAACTCCAGTTCAGTCCTAAACTCTCAGAAAGACTGCTCTCCATCCAAGTGTTATGTGACAAAATGGTTGAAGCTGAAAGGAAAATCATAATTTTCTAAGTGTGGAACTATAATCAATAATTTTCCATACTTTTTTATTTATGGAACATCATTTTTCTCAAACACTTCTTTGTTGAAACATCATTTTTTTCGGTGTCACCAAAAGGCACCATCCATATGCCAAGAAAGCTCACTTAAAGCCATATACCTATGCAAGACCATGGATATACTGGAACTCAGATTTCTTGTCAGGGTCTTTGTCATAAATGTATCTTTCTTTGAAGAGTTCTTCAACTAAGTGTCACACATTAGATTTTCCTTTCCTTGCTGGGTGAAGGTTCCTAGTAGTAAACTTTGGTAAGCCTATTTTGGCTTATGTTCTTTGTGTTCAAAATAGTCTAGCTATTTAATAAAGAACGAATCAACAACTGTGCTTAAATCACACCAATACCCAAAGAAAGATGATAGAAAAGATGTTTAAAATTACAGGTGAGACTGCTAATTTTCCGCCCTGATTCCGTTAAGTGAACCTCAGGACTTCTTTGTGAACCCAGTCCATAGACTTTGGAAGAGTCAAATGCAAAACATTTTAAAATAATGTTTTCTAATATCTGGGTAGAAAAATCCTCCTGTGATAAGGGTTGCTGAATGTGAACTTTAAGTAGTAAAAACCTTTCTAATTTAAGTCTTGGAAAAAGAATGTATGTCAGTGGAAACTTGACTTTTTAAGCAGTCCAATTACATGCTGATATTGTGAGCATGCATACACATTGTCACTAACTTCATGTGTCCATAGTGTACGCTTACTTCCTGGCCTCCTTCCTGCTTAGCCCATAAACATTTAAGGTAGTGTGCACACAGTGAAGTTTTGCTTTCCTCTCAGCTTTTTTCTTCCAGTTGAAGGATCCTTCAACAGGGGAATAGCAGGACTGGAAAACCAGTACAAATAGCTCAACTCTTTCTCTGACTGATCTTTTATACATTTTCACTCTTGTAGATCATTACACTCAAACCCTCACTTACATTTGCCTAAAATTAAATGCCCTATTTTCTACTTGCAAGTAGTAGGGCAAGATAGATAAAATATGGATGATTTCCTAATTAAGGAAATCATACATAAACTGCCTTGGAAAGAAATACAGAAGGATCCCATAAGACACCCCATGCCAGGATTAACTGTAACAGCTGAGATCTATCGCATTCTCTTAGTGGAATTGCAGCCATCAATAAAACATGCTTGAAAATGGTCAGCAATAAAGGGGCTGTTAAAGTCTGGGAAGCAAGGTGCTGCACATTGAGGGCAACAAGGTAAAGCCCTTGTGTGGTACTAGATTAGCAGAGAGCAGTTTAACCAGTCCATGTGGGATATGAGAATACCAGAGGTGCAATTAAAAGATGAAAAATGGCGATTCAGAAGATGACTGTTGATCTGTTATTGTGCCTGGCATAAGCCTTTACCAAGTTCAACCGAAGTCCAGATTCTTTCATTGCCAGTCCAATTTTGTTTTGTGTTTATGGACTTGAACCACAAAGACTTTTTTATGTGTGGAATACAAACATTTTTTAATTTACTCAATATTCCCTTTCTATTTTAACAGCCTTCTTGCCTAAACAATCAACTGGTATATGTGGACTGCAAGAAAGGTACCATGGTCCAGGTGGACAGTTCTCAGAGGATGCTAAGAATTGCAGACCCAGATTCAAGATACAGTGGATTTTACAGCATGCAGAAACAGAACAACCTACAGGCAGATAATTTCTATCAAACAGTTTGAAGAATTGCACCCTTACCAAGGATTTAAGAAAAAGAGAGAGAAAGAGAGAGAGAGACTAAGTCTGCTATTAAAATAAAACTAGAATTGTGCACTTGCTTAGTGGATTGTATTGGATTTGTGACTACATGTACAGCTCTAAGACCTTACTGGGATGAGCTCTGACTCCTGCAATGTGCCAGAAAAAGCATTCCCACTTTTCCTTAAGATAACTGACCAAGTGTTTTCTTAGAACCAAAGTTTTAAAACTTAAGATGTATTTGCTTGTAACATAGCTATAGAGGTTTTTTTGGGAGGGGGAATCAGGGGCTAGGGGTAGGCCATGAGGTAAAAGGAAGCTTCAGAGAAGAAAAGCTGGTCATGCTTGGCTGGAGAAGAAAATGAATAAATACTGCCAAGCAGCAGGATAGTGTTTTTTCTTGCTGCTCTGAAATCGCATCTGTTGCAGCAAAGCCTAACCCCAGGTGAAAAACATATGAAAAGGTCTGATTTTTTTTTTTTCCAGCTGTTGCTACAGTAATATACTTCTAGAACAGAATTTGTCACATCACAGGTGTGGTGTAGCTGCAAATATTTTTCTATATGATGAGAAGCTGCAGTAGTTAATGAAATAGCAAGAAAAAGGTTATAGCAGAAAATAAAGGGTGGGTTTATTAAGGATGTATAAAATTATACCTTGTGCTGCTTTTTGTTTTTATTTTAGTTTTCTTCAAAGTTGATTGGCTAGATTAGCCAGACTTCGGCAGAGTTAGCAAATGACTGAGGCCTAAGTAATTCCTGATACGAGCACTGGATCTTTTGACAGCAGTATTGAAGGAAGGAAGGAAAAGTCAAGAACACCATGCAGTTCCAGGGGCTTTTGTTTGTTTGTTTTGTCTGTTGTGGTTTTGTTTTGTTATTTTATATCAATCTCTGGTTGTTCATAGAGGAGAAGGAAAACTATTTTTGTTGGACAAAGCTCTTGCTTACAAGAGAGTAAAAAAAAGAGACTGTTTTAAGGTTGGTTTTTTTTCCTGTTGATGTTCTTATTTACTGGTATGCAGATTTAGAATCTACTTCCATGCTAGGAAGCTGCTTAATTTTAATTGTATATTACTCAAGCACCTTTTTTGAAGCTCAGAAAAACAAAAAGGAGATCATGCTTCTTTAAACTTTAGCATTATAGGAATATTTATGTAAATATAATTATGCTAAAAACAACAAAAAGTATTTGTATGTTTGTGTATATATATGTATATACAAATGCATGTAGGTATACGTATGTATATATACGTGCATGTGTATATACACTATACATATATATACTGTATATATAAAGTACTATGTATACAGTATATATTTTTTCTATTTTTTTTTCTTGTTGAATGTATTTTTATCTGAGAGAGATTTTACCCAGAGCAGAAACAGGTAAACAGGCATTCCATATCAATGCTTAATCGCTTGTGAGTTTAGGAAAGACAAGAAAAGAGCATCTCATTCTACCTACAGTTTGATTTGATTTGATTTGATTTGAAAGTGTTCGTGTGTGCGTGTGTGTGTGTGTGCACTCTTGTGTTTGCGTGTGTACAGTACGTGCACGATTATAGCAGTAAGCGTTGCTCTTGCTACTTGCTACATTTCAGGGTGTTTCTTATTTTTCTTTTCCTGCTTGGCCTTAAAAAGGCTTTTTAATGAATGCATTGGCTAGAGACACTGATGACAATATACATGCAGCACTAATCAGCTCCATAGAATAACACCACCGGCTCCTGGATTTTCTTTTTTTCTTTTTTCTTTCTTTCTTTTTTTCTTTATTTTTTTTCAAACAATTGTTTGAAACAACTACTGGAATACTGTCCACATTAAGCTGGAAGTTTGTTGTAGCTTGCCTCATTTATAACTCTGACTGTGTAATACAATGTTAACTTTCCAAACAGGTCTTGGCACTTTTATACTAATTACCCATTTGTGCATTGCCTTTTTTCTTTTACAAATGCTTGTCATAAGAGACACAGATACCCAGTATGCTTAATGTGAAAAGAAAATGTATTTTTTGTAAAGGAACTCTCAAGTATTGTTGTAAATACTTGGTCAGAGGTTGCTGAACTTTAAAACTGAAAAAAAAAAAAAACTAATTTATTATTATAATGACCTAATTTATTAATCTGAAGATTAACAATTTTTTTGTTTTAGAATATCAAAAAGGTGTTCTAGCTGTTTGCATCAAAGAAAAAAAAATAGGTGTATCATTAAGGGTCAACATTTTTTCTGCTTATATAACTTCAGTTTCCAACCACCAATAAGAAAAAATGTGATCTCCCCAGCATTTTTTACTCAATCTGATATCGAAACAGAGATGTTTCTGTCCAGTTACTAAAGATTTTGTCAAGACAAAACATCCATTCCTTGCATAAGAGTAAGCGGTCTTTATCCAGAAATTGTAAATGCTTGCTTTTATTTTACAATCAAGGCCATATTCTGAAAATATTAGCAGGATATAGGACATGGTGTAAAATGTTTTTTATTATTATTATTTTATTATTATTATTTTAAAGATATGATTTATCCTATGTGCTGTATCCATTACACTCTTTTACTTTGGTTCCTGTTGTGCTCTTGTAACAGAAATGCAGATATAATTTTCTGAAAAATAGATGCATATGTGGCACTCGGAGTGCACTGCGGTTCAGCAGATTGCTTGTTTACTTTTTTAACTGTAAGGCGGTTTCTTGTAATTTGGCTCTTGGCAGCACAATAAAAAAATTTTAAACCTATTGATGCGTATTTTCTTAAGTGTTCATATTTATTTCTTCTGCAGCTGGTCCTCGAGACATTAGTTTATAGCTTGATATTATGGTGAAGGTTTTTTTCCTCTGGGAGCAGGAATTGTCCTGCTGACCCTAGATCAGAACAGCGCAGAATGTATTGTGGGTAAAGAACAGTTTGGGTTTTACACTGGAGAAATTTCACATTAGAGGAGTTTTTGGAATTCCAAATAGCTTAAACATTTAGTAAAGGTGAGTCTCAAATGCAGCGTTAGGCCTTGGTCCTGCCATTGAGTCCACATGGTCTAGTCATACCTGTCAGAAAGCAGTAATTAATCACAAGGAACTCTAATACGTGGTCCTGTAGAAAGTGTGGAATCCCAATTTGTACTTCATGGACTTTTTGAGCCACAGATCATTTATTTACCCATTAACCGATAATGTTTGGGATTTTTTTCTTCTATTAATTTGTAAGTTAATGGGCTTGATGTAAAGTTATTGTATGTAATTTCCTGAGGCACAGTTTTCCCACTTAACTACTTGCCCTGTGAAAAACTGCTTCCTTTTTTTGAACCTACCCTCTTGATGGTTTCATTTGATACCCCTGACTTTCTGCATTCAAAGCAGCAGCGGATCAGTATCTATATGCCATCCATTAAGAGACCTGTATTTTCTACTTTTCCTGTGCTGAAAAGCCCAAGATATGATTCTCTGGGAGCAGTTCCATACCTTCTGGCCGACCTTGCCATACCCTGCGCTTCCCATTCTATTACATTCTTTTGAAATGAAGGCTGAAGGGACTAAAAATGTGCACTTTGTCCAAATGCAGTACACCCTGTATCTTGCATCATATTTACTGTTTGGATTGCTAGTGACCCCTGAGTGATGTTCTTGCAGAATCCAAAATGCCCAAGTTGTAGTAGTTACCACAAAGCCCATAACTGACTTTGACTAGGATACATAGGTATTTTTATGCATTCCTTTACATTTATGTATGCTGAACTTCTGGTAATTTCTTCTCTCTCTAGTCACCTGTTGCATAATAATTGCTCCTTCCAAAGACTATGGCAATGGAAGGCTGCGTCTTCTAGAAGAACATCTTCAGATTCTGCCTGCAGGGAAATTGGATTTTCATCAGAACAGAACAGAAAACACCATTGCACTAAAACCATACAATAAAACCATGGTGCATCCACTTTGAACACTCGGCGTAGTCCTGGCCTCCTTTCCCCTACCCACAATGTCAGAAAGGATCATATTTGGAATGCCTGCATATATTAGGGTTCGTCAGCTTGAAAAAGCTGTGGTTGAGTAGGACAAAAGTCTTAAAGGCAAAAGCCTTTAAAGGTGGGACTTGATGATCTTAAAGGTCTTTTCCAACCTAGTTGGTTCTGTGATTCTTTACTTCAGTGGCACAATGACCAGGGTAGGTGCTGCTTAGCAACAATTAAAACATCGGTGTGTTATCAGCATTACAAACACCAACTAGGAAGTATGAAAAGGAAGTTAGAGGCCCAAAACAAATTCAAGAAGTTGAGCAGAGACTATCTGTGCTATGTATTCTGGGATATCAAAAGGTTACAGCAGGTCAAGAGGTACTAGATAAAAATAAGTATCAGAAGCTACTGTGCCTCAGGACACAACATACAGCTCACAAAGTGCTAGGAAAAGCTAAGTAGCTCCAAAACTTTGTTCTGTATGTGGCTGAATGGAGGGAAAAGCGATAGTCAAAAGCTACCCATCTCTAGGTTACTAGGTTCAATGAAATTGCTGCGGATACACCTCCCCGGTGAGCCGCCCCTAGTGCTGCCTCGCAAGCACCTGACCAGCGCACCCCGTGCAGTGGCCAGAGCCAGCTTTCCGGCCAGGCCGGGCTCTCCTCTTGCCCCACAACCGATGTCAGAGCTGGCCCGGTTGGTGCTCGGCCACAACCCCGGGCCGCGCCGCCGCATCCTCCGCCCCGCGGGACGGTTCACCCTCGGCGCTGCCACGGAGCGGCCGCCGCCCTCGGGCCGGAGCAGCGGCGCTGACTGACAGCTGCCGGCGAGCGCCGGGCTGCGCCCCGCCCGCTGCGGCCGCCGGGCAGCGCCGCGCCGCGCCGTCAAGCGCCCCTCCCCGAGCTGCGGGAGGCGCCGGGAGCGCGCACTGCCGGGAGCGCGCGGGCCGGCGTCCCCAGCTGCTGCCGCGGCGGCCATGGCGGCGGCGGCTTCCCAGCGAGACCCTGGGGACTGGCAAGACTTCTCGGGGTTCCAGCCGTCCGCGGGGGGCGGCCCTGAGGCTACCCGCGACAAGGGCGGCTGGGGCGGCGGCGACTTAGGGGCGAGGTTGTCCCTCTGCTTTGAGCCTCCGCAGGCCCGCGCTGGCAGCGGCGGGGAGAGCCGCGTTCCGCTGCGTCCCCTCACGGAGCAAAGCGCCCTGCAGGACGACGAGTGAGTGCAGGCCAGGGGGACAAGGGGTGGCAGGGAGAGGGAGCGGCGGTGGCTGGGCCGCCCGAGGATGGGGAGGCCTGGCCCGGCCTGAGGGTACGGCCGGAGCAGGAGCGCGAAGCCGGGCGGCTGCGCGGGCTCTGTGGGTCGACAGCCCGGTCCCGGGTAAGAGCTGCCCCGGGGCCTTCCCCTCGCGGGGTCCCAGCAGGGTTTGAGGGCTGCGGGACTCGAGCCTTCAGGTTGTATTTCCCGAACAGTCAAGGAAGTGTGAGAGCATCCCAGTGCTCTTCCCTCCGGGGTAAGGAAAAGTGGCTGTTCTGAAATGCAGAGTGACTGAGGGTAGGATTTGTTTAGCTTCTTCCAGAATACTGTGTTTCAGTGTTTGAAATTAAACGTGGGAAGAACGGGAAGCAGGTGAAGACCAAAATCACAACTGTAATAATTCTTTTTTTTTTTTTTCTTTTTTTCCCCCTGAGCAATAGAGCCTTTATGATCTATGCTGCCTTCCTTTTTTAACATTATTTTACAGGTTTTTATACTCGTAACTTTATTTATTTACAATAAATTTCATTTAGAGTACTGCAGTTTTACTTTGAGGAAACTAATTGTATGCCTTATTCTAAGAGAAGAAAAAAAAAAACAACAGTTGGCAAAAGACTAGGTATTTATGGTTGACAGTGAGGTAAGTTTGGAGAACCATGAAGCAGAAACATATTGGGCAGCGATGAGGCTCTGTCTGCCCTTCTGTGTGTGGCTTGGCTGTTCCCCTAACCTCCTCTGAGCCTAGCTAGGCAACCACTCCAAACATGCCCCTGCAGTCTGGCGCTTGGAGGCAGGGTTTGTTGGCTGACTTGAGGCAGCAGCCTGCTAACGGGGCAGCTCTGTTTCAAAATCTGAAATGGTATAGCAGAATAGGGCTGCCACATACGCAAGCCTGTAGTATGGCCAGAGAGGTTGTGCACTGTAGACACAGTAGTAGACACAATAAAGATCAGCTGTAGGCAAGAGTGGTGGACTGAGTTCAGCAAGAGTACTTCTGGATAAAGCTAGATTATTGCAAAATGTTAGTTAAATTTGTGCATGTTCATTATTCTGTGATAAAGAGAGAATGTGAGGAAGAAAGAGCGAAAGAAAGTGAGAAAGAATTGTCTCAGAATTTGCTATTCAGCTCTGCTAATTCCAGACTTTAATGTGCAAAAGGCAAGGAAAATAGGAGCAGTAGGGATAGGATTTATAGCTGAGGTCAAATTTCAGTAAAGGATGGACTCCCCCCACAAAGATTCTGAGTGTGGTTATATAATTAGTAATGAAGCTGTCTCTTCATCACATTGTTCTGTTTCACCACTGTGCATACATTGTTGGTTATAAAGGGAAATAAATTATATTTGTCAAAAAAAAAATACTTTCTTTTAGCTTCATACCATTATAAAGAATATTGTAGTAACTTGTAGATGAATATTTAAGGGGTAAAAAATAGTTGTTGATAGGAATAACATTACAGACGTATTTACTGTTGATCAGTTGCTGCTTAAGGTCTGTATTTTTGTTCTGTTATTCTTCTCTCCAGGATTTGGAATGCTTTGACTGATAATTATGGTAATGTAATGCCAGTTGACTGGAAATCTTCCCACACCAGAGCTTTGCACTTGCCAACACTTAATCTTTCTGAAAAAGGGGTAAGTTCTGATCAGCAGAAATACCTTCTTTGGATCTTTTGTACTTGTTAGGAAAATAAAACAATTTGCATTTGTATAAGAGACTGTTGTTATTAAATCTATTAAAATATTTTTAATGCTTGACCATTATACATGAGAGGTTTTAAAAAATAAAATCAACCAACCATTCATGTTATGTTGGCATCTCTGTGTGTTGGCATAATTCGGGATTAGTCTTAGGTGGATGTTCATTGGAGCTACCGGGTGATAGAAAAATTGTAAAATAAGGAAGTTTTTCATATAAAATCTTTCTACTGTGTTTCACATTGAGCACTGTCCTGGGTTAGGGGGGAATAGAGGTGGGAGTACTCTCATTTGGTAAATGCTGCATGGACTTTTCTTAAGTTCATCTCATTTTGCTGTCAAGTAGAGACTAAAGTGGTTTCTTTTACAGGAAAAGTGACACAGGAGACAGTGAAGTGTGGGTTTGGTTTTTTTTTCATATCTAACAAGCATAATAGTTGTCTGGGTATGGACCAGGGAATGAAGAACTTCACGGAGGTTTATAGAAAGGGTTGTCCTCTGATTTTCATTAAAGTGAATTAAAACACTTCAGGAAGAAATGCTAGGAAGTATTCCCATCTCCCAGGTCTTCTGAGGAAACAAGTGGCTTATCTTATAAACATAGTGAAGTGGTGTTGTAAAAATATCTCTGTGTATAACCTGAGAATAGAGCAATGCTTTGACTTCTGCCATCCGTTATATAAACCACAGCTACTTTTTACTGTGGTATGAGCAAAGATTGCCCTGCTGAAGAGGATACTTTGGGGTTCAGCAGGGCAAGATGACTTGAGAACTCACTTTCTCAATTTCAGTCTAATGATCATCCCTTGAATTTGATTTGTGTTTGTTCTACTTTCTATTAGAGTGAGCATTCAGATTTTCTTAGTGGGTTTTGAGTAATTAAATCCTTATATTTAAAGTAGAAAGACTTACAACCCCCCTTGCTTCAACCTTGTTGTGTAACTGAAATATGGAGTAGAAGACTGAGGGATTTCTTGATAAGGAACTAGGTATAATATAAAAAAATGTTTCATGTAGTCTTTATAAGTTGATTGCAGGAAGTATGGAAGAACTACATAAAAAATGTAAAGTGGTGTTGCTGTTTTAGAGGGAATCTTAGCTATGCTGCCGTTAGAGGGAAAATCATTTTATGGATTAAACATATATCAAGTTTTTTTAGCTTTCACTCCACCTGGCATGCCTTTTTATGTGTAAAGCCCATCTGTTTGGAAGAATTTGACATACATTTTTTTTCCTACTTTTCTGTGTTTCAGCAGTATTTCTGGATGTGTGGCTGCACATATGGACCAGCTAGTAGATTGTTTTAACTTTCTTTTAATGAATGCTAACAGCTAAGTGACACTTTTTTGATGCATTGGAAACTAATAATATGCTGTTGAAGTTGTGCTTAAAGATTTCTGTTCCTGTTTTTCTAGGAAAGAAGATATAGGGCAAATAAAGGTGATTTGTCTGATCTTTGTTGCTCCACATCACAGATCTGTGCACTTTTATAGGGCTCTAACAGTGAAAGGAGTAGTTGGGTAGAAGTGTTGTACAGTGGTACAAAGAACAGGATTGTGCAATTGCATGTTTATTTTATTTTTGTTAGATTATTTCCGAAGGGGTCATTCCCTGATGGAAATGTGAGGACAGAAATGGTCATGGAGTGTGGCTGGGCAGAAGGCCTGGTGGACCTCCTGGCATCAGCTGTAGGTTGTCCTGGTTTAGGAGGTTTATTGAGGAGCCTAAATTATCAAAATGCATTTTGATAGTCTCTCAAAATGTAGCTTCTGGAGATGTCAGGAGAGGAAGTTGACTTCCTTCTAGATCAACTGCCATGATCTAGTTGTTGTCATAGTTGCTGTCATATTCCTATATAAATGGAAAAGCATTTGAGGACTGCAGGTGTTAAAGAATGTCAAAACTGCGGTGTATCAGTGCAGTAGGTGAACAGATATTCCTAATGTAGCCCTGCCACTGCATGCTTCTTGGAATTCAGATTTTGGAAAAAAAAAAATGGAAATCTGACTTCATTCTAGTGGCTGAAGAAATACAAATGGTGTGTTTTACCCTTTACATGAGCTATCTGGGGATATCAGTGGCATCTTCACAATGAATGTGAAAACTAGTAGGGTTTCTGAAGAAACTGAAAATTGGAGGAATTACAACAGAAATCGAAAACTGATACAGTGACACCAAGGTCTTGATACAGCTAGTCATAATGGTTGTAAATTAGCCCAAAGATCATTTAAAGCAATTGAGCTCAAAATGTCAAAGGTTAGGGGTTGCAGCTTTGGGAGGCTGAGGGGCTTTTCTAATTTGGTTTGCCTGGAACCTTGTAATAGACAAAATGCAGAAAAAGCAAACAAATTTTTAAATAAACTGAAATATACCACTTTGTGAGAGTAAAAAATACCTGACTGATCAAGGAGGAGACTTATTTTTTTTTCCTTTGCTGTGTGCGCGTTTTGATTTTGAAGTATAGAAACACATAAAACAACAGGTTTGTGTAATGTTAGAGATTATAGGTAGGTTTTCATCCCACACTGACAATCGTCTTTCTTCCTTTAAGATTTAAATGCGTACATTGGATTGACTGCCTTGCATGTAGATATCTGCACATCACAGTGTATATGGTCTTTGTACGCTGAGGGTATTTAAAGGCTGTAAAGACTGACTACTATTTTAACTTCCTCCAATTGCAGGTTTGATTTCAGTGAAGGTACTTCAGCTTCCAGATTTTCAACAGCAAGAGTTACTGATGCCGTTATTATGGGCAGGGAATCTGTTTCATAAAATTCACTATTAGCTCCCAGGGTTGTTTGGGTTTTTTTATATACATATGTGGATTTTATACACACAAAAGTGTATATATATTTATATAAATACACATTTTTGTGCTTTCTAGGTAAACGATAACTTGAACCTTGACTTGTCAGATGACGAAGAGCTGAGAGAACAGCTGGATATGCATTCTATCATTGTTTCCTGCATCAATGATGAGCCACTTTTCACAGCAGAGCAGGTAAAGTGTTCAGCAGACAGTTTCGTTGGTGTAGTATTTTCTTTCATTATGTAATTCTTTTTTGTTGTTCTTTGCTGTTTACTGTAGCTAAACTTCTTGATTGTTTTTTATTTAAGGCTTTTTGTTTAGGGCCATAATAATTTGTGATATTTGATCCTTCAGATTTGAAAAGTATTCTAAATGCTTCAGGTGATGTTGATAGCTCAGGGTTTTTGAAATGTTTATACATTTCTTACCATGACTTAGTCAGAAATACTACTTAATTAAATATATCTCTTAAGAAGCAAAAATGTTTTCAGAATGTTAGTGGTAAAGTTTGTAGTTTTCCAGCATGACTGTGTAGCCATTCATAGCTTCACGTGGCTTTGTGGTTAGTGAGAGTTCTTTGAAGTTTTTGCCAAATATGAGAGCAGATCAACAGTTCTGCTACTGAGCTTTCAAATGACTTAGTGTTTAAAGGTTTCTGCTCCAAATCCGTGGATTTACTTCAGTTTTATCTTGAAAATTGCTCTTCTCTTTAAGGTTAATGACTGTCCAGTAAGATCCTCCTTTAGTAAGCAAATACAAGAATATATTTTCTTGTTGTTCAAATGGTTACTTTTGAACTCTGATGGACATGGTTATTAAGAGTACAAGAAACAGGATTGCTTGAACTGTCTCAGCTCTTTACTGTGAGGTTGATCTTGACACTGTCTGCAGCCTTTAAACCTGTAAAAGTTGATGTGTTGTTCAGCTATTCCATTAATAATTTAGCCTGTAAAATATGGTCATTTTTATACTGCAAAGTAAGCTCTGTTCTCATATTTTATGTGTCACTCAGGTCTTATTCTCAGGGACGCAAATCAGCTTGAGGTGATGATGGATCAGTTCATTAAACTTTTCATAAGCACAGCAGATTTTTTCAGGTTATTTGGAGATTTGTTTGTTTGTTTAAACAAGTGTAGTGAGATGGGGGATGCAGAGGTAGCTGATATTTGTTGTTGTTTTGTTTTCCTTCAACTGAATACTTAGGAATTCATATACTCTGGGTCACTCCTTAGTTTAGTTCTCTTAAGCAGAACCACGTGTACCTTCACATATAAATAACTGTTTAGTTTCAACACAATTCTTCTTATGAGATCACCAGTTTACCTTGAAAAGTTAGGCTTATTCTCAGAGAGCAAGGATGGGGAGAAAATGTCCATAAGACTTTGTTGCTTCTCTTCCATCTAGTCATGGTATTAGTTTTCTCCAACAGCATCTTCACTAATTGAAAGTAAAAAAAACAAACCCTTTAATAACCAAATTAACCCAAACTGCAGGCAGTTTCTCTTCGTGCAGGAGGGTTTTCATTAGGGTTTTCATTATTTGAAGGTGATTGAAGAAATAGAGGAAATGATGCAGGAATCACCTGATCCAGAAGATGATGAAACACCCACCCAATCAGATCGGCTCTCCATACTTTCCCAGGAAATTCAAACACTCAAGAGATCCAGTACAAACAACAGCTATGAAGAGAGTAAGAGATATTTATTTAGTATTTTGCTGTTATGATTACTGAATATAGTTTAAATGGCAAGTTTGCCATGTGTTTGTTTTCTAGCAAGTCCTTCTTATGAAATACCTGCATTCAAAAATATTTTCAAGTTGCCCTGAAGAGTAACCTAGATTTAGAACGTAAATAGAAATTTTATCTTTGTCAGCTTTCATAACTTAGAATAAAAATAAAACTTTATGGAATTTCAAATTAAAGCAAATATACTGAAGCTTGATTCACTGGAATGAGGTTCTTTCATAGGTAAAGTGGTAAGTCAGTAATTTTTTATTGAACTTTGAGACACCTTCTTGAGGCCAATACAGTGCGTGTAAGAAGACTAGCTAAAACTCTGGAGAGCTATGCATCTCCAGATAAAGAAAATAAAATAGTGTTTCTTTGTTACTGTTTCAGTCATTGCAACGTATTTTGATATACACTACACAAAAATAAGGCAACAGTTGCCTTGTTTTTCTCATAAGAACCTTGCATATTTTTGTCCTTCCATTTCTCTTCAGAAAAAGTAAAATTAAAAAAAAGCAAAAAAAAAAACAAAAAAAACCAAAACCAACACTTTGTGTCATCTTCTACTCAGATGAAATCATCTCTTCCTCTTGTAGTAGGTTGAATTGTACGTGAAAGAAACTTGTGATGAATGAGTCTTATGATTGGAATTTATTTCATTAGCATATTTGTCAAATTCAGTTCTCAAAGGTGATCATACATAGAATTATTTGCTAGGTGATCCTTCTACCCTGCCTTGGTCCCTTTTACAAAGTTTGGTGTTTTCTGTCTAGTAGTCTGGGTCAGCAATATAAATTCTGTGGAAGATTCAGAAAACTGGATGACCTTTTGTGACATGACTTACAGTTTCTGGTGCACTTCAGGTTTTTGGAGGAGATCCCATTTTCATGGTTGGGCTCTTAGCTGTCTCAACACATAAATTTCAGGAATGTGAACGCAAAGTGTATCCTGCTCAGCAGGGCTTCCTGCTTTTCTGACAGTTCCATATGTCCTTAGGTTTGGGGCTAATCAAGCTTGTTTGATATTTCATATCATATTTATTTTGCTTTGCCTCAGGAGTTCATCTTGTCTGTTACATCTTTATAGTTTAAAGGTCAGTCTTGACAAACAGCCTTGAGTTACTTTGACAGTTTAACTTTGCTTCACCAGTTTTTCACATCTTTCAGGTTGCTACTTTATGAAAAGCTCTTGCTACCTTTTTTGCCTGCAGAGCTGCTTCAGAATTAGTCTGCACCTCTCTGAAATTGTTGCAGAATTTTCCTAGGAACTGTGTCTTTTGTAAGACAAGTCAGAGGTGTTAACATTTAGGATCCAGAGCAGGAAATCGAAGCTTGTATTTCCTTTTTTTCTTGGATAGGAAAAGACATGTATTAAGACAGTCTCAAAATAAAACTAGTTACAGCTCTACACAAGTGAGCCCTTTAGCCTAAATAGCTAAGATTTAATCCAAGTAGTCTTCTGTATTTGAATTACTCTGTCTTCACTCACCTGTGTCAGCTGCGTAGTTTCTGTGTAGCTTTTTTGTAGGTTTTGAAAACAACAACTGATCCATCATAAATGAGTCAGGATTGAAGTTGGGTAATCTGCACCTATGTCTTTGGAACAATTGTTTCTTAGCTTGTGAAGTATTAGGGCTTCCTTGTACTTCCTTAATTACAGCATAGAATCATGGAAATTTTCTTTTGGAAGGGACCTTCAAAGGTCATCTAGTCCAACCCCCCTTCAGTGAGCAGGGGTATCTTCATCTGTCTTCATATGTGTATATTATCTCAAATTTCTCAGAAATAAGAAGCAAATTTAACCACCTTCTTGTTGCTTGTCTAGTTGCCTTGTGATGTATTTACTCCTTTGGGAATGTTGGTTTGTTCTATGTAGGTTTAGAATTGAATTTTTTGTTTTGAAAAGTTTCATAGTACATTTTTCTTGTAATTTCCATAAGTATTCTTATGCTTAAAATCTTGACAGATTACCTTTTATATGAACTATTTATAGGAGTAAAAAGATTGTCTGTTGCTGAATTAAATGAGTTGCTAGAAGAAATTGAGACTGCTATTAAGGATTATTCTGAGGAACTGGTGCAGCAGTTGGCTCTACGAGATGAGTTGGAGTTTGAGAAGGAAGTGAAAAACAGCTTCATTTCTGTCCTCATAGAAGTACAAAACAAACAGAGAGAACACAAAGAAACAGCAAAGAAGAAAAAGAAGCTGAAAAATGGTAGTCCTCAGAATGGCAAACAAGAAAGAGGTCATATGCCTGGAACAGTAAGAAAATTTTTGTAATTGTTTATGCATTTTAAATGATTTTGGGGTTGGTGTTTTTTTTTCTATGGGAAGTAGAAGTCCTAGATTATATCAGGATACCTGCTTCCATGCTTTCATTTGCAGACAAGGCTTAGGTACTTCCTACTGAGGTTATTTTTTTTCCACAAGGTCATACAACATTTTACTCTTCTTGTACTCAAAATTTTAATTGTTTGAGAATTAGACTGGAATCAGCATACCTTTCTTTCAAAAAATACTGTCTTTGGATGTACTGCTGTGTGTTCTATTGTCAGTAAGCAAACACATTTATGTGTTTGTTTTCACTGTGTGAATTTTAGTATGCATGTACCACTGATAGCCTGGCAGGAAATTCAGTGTTATTGTTGGTGTAGCTATACAGATACTTACTGATCATGTTGGGTTTTAGGTAGGAAAAATGAAAAAGTCTTACCCTGGATCTCTTGAAACCTGTGGTAGAGTTACCATGCCCAATGAGAGTCAGGGATGAGGCCAAAGTGTAGTGCAGGAGTAGAGAGAGAAGATAACTTGTTTTATTCTTTGCAAAACATAGCAACAAAAGGAAAAATGTCTTTCAAACAGAGTTTGAATAATAGGAGGCAGAGAATGAAAGAAATTAGGTTGTCAATGTGGTGTTTTCTTTCTTACCTGTCCTAGTATATTTTTAAATTACTTAAGTGGATGTTAATGGTAGAATTTCTTAGTGTCTCTTGTAGGATGCAGAAAATGTGGTTAATATATCATACATCCTTGCTAAGTCCTGAAAAGAATGCTTCAGTTTGACATCAGAAGAACTTGGGGTTTGTTTTTCAAATGTAAGGAATAAACATTTGTAATGAAATAGTAATGCTTCAGAATCTATTTCTAAAGTTACAAGAATAAGATTCCCATGATATAACCTAAGTGGAGTGCTGATCTTGTTTATCTGAGGAAAAGTGTTTGTGTGCCTAGCAAAGTTTTAATGGAACTCCAAGAAAGTATGTCTGTAAAACAATACGAAATTGTTACCCATCTACAAGAGCAGAGTGGAAAGTTCAAATCTATTTTTGGTTCTCAGTCATGGAAAACCAAGAAGTGATGTTCTAAGTAGAGAGAAAAATAATTATTTGGTTTTGAAACTTGAGTCAAGTGATTCATAAGCTATTCTGGTTAGTTTCAAGTTTAGAAGCTTGAATGATGCTTTGAAATATAATTTTATGTGGTCCCAATATAAGACACTTGCATGTTTGGTTGCTTCAAGATACAGATATTTCAGATTGCTTTCTGAGGGAGATTGAACACGCTGGCTGCCAAATAAGACTGTAGGCTGTGTGTGTAGTTCCTTTGAAAATAGCTTTCACTGTCATCAAGTACAGATTGAGCAGACTGGCTGCCAAATAGGACTGTAGGCTGTGTGTGTAGTTCCTTTGAAAATAACTTTCACTGTCACCAAGTACAGATTTGAGAGCCTTCTCCCAGGAGTTGGAAGCTTCTTTCCTTGGACACTCGGGTTTTTTTTTTCTTTATGCCTTTTTTTTTTTTAAGGAAATGCTGGGGACGTGCATTCAGATCATATGTTCAAGTACCTTTGTGAAGAGTAAGTTTCTGTTAATAAATAGTGTATAAATTAGAAGTTTTATTAACTAAAACTGTAATGAAGTCTCATTTAAATGCTAAGCATGGAAGTAGAATTAAATTTTCATACTCTAAGAAAATATATTTCCCTTTAAATACTATAATTTAATTCTAATAAGTAGATGTTTTAATTCTTTGTTCTTGGTACAATCTTTGGGTAGAACACTTTCTTAGGCTTCTAAAACTTTTGCCTTTCTCACAAGGGCAAACTGGAGGGAGGTTAAAAATAGAGAGCTTCAAGATAACAGTTCCTTTAAGCAGGCTATCTTAAAAGAGTTAAGATGGCTTTGGCAGCGTCTGTGTCTATTTACTGACTTCATTGTGCTTTAGAAAGCAAATGAATACTGTATTCCAGCACATTTTATTTTCCCTCCCAGAAATAAATACATTCAGATAAACATGCTGAGGCGTGTGCATCATACTGCCCTGTTCAGCAGCTTCGTGGTTTCTTCTTTTTATGTTCTTGTCAGTTGCTGATTTTTATATCTCATACTAAGACCTAAAATTGTTGGGTTTTTTTTTTACTTGTCATCTCCAGCAGGCAAAAAGGGTTACAAAGTTCCAGAAAAAAAACCCCTGTGGTTGGGTTATATCTTAGTTTTCTTAAAAAAAACTCAGAAACCATGATTCCATGTAATGAAGCTTGAAATTAATATGGGTATGTTATTAACTAATTGTGTATATTTGATCATATTACCAAAAAATTAGGAACACTAAGTGTTGCTGCAATTGCAGAAGTATGGAAGTTTACAGTATTTTAAAGAGATAGAGCTGAAATGTACTACCTCTGAACAGTGTTTCTAGTAGGTGGTTAAAATCTGAAAAGTTGTTATCAGCAGTGTCTCTAAAAGTATATTGCTCAAACACAAATGTTAAAGATTATACTGTAAAGTAAACTTTCATATATACTATTTTTTGCATTCCAAAATGAAGCAGCCTTAAAAGGCAAATCTCAGGTGTTGGGTCTGCAGTGTGAAGATTTTGTTTGATTTAATTTTGATGTAATTGTACTGCTTAACTACCATTATAAGGTTTGCTTTTTCATTATAAAAAATTAAGTACATGAATGAAAAAATAGAAATGTGCTGAAATACCTCTTAGAGCTTAACTTTGTCTTTCATCTATTATAGTCTTGATAAATGCTGATTAACAGTATCCTGAACTTTTCTCTGTCCCTTTTTTTTTCTTTCTGCTATGTTTTCGCTACTTTTAGCGCTTCAGCATGGAAGGGATCTCAAATGTCATACAGAATGGCTTCCGCCACACGTTTGGAAACTCAGGTGGAGAGAAACAGGTGCTGGGCTATCTTCTCTCTTTTCCTTACTCTTTGCCTGCACTTTTGGTAGGAGCTGAGATCCTGAAAATTGACAGTAGGTGAAGATAAATGCTGAGACAGAAAAAATAGGCCAAAAAAGTTGGAATCTGTACTCTTTCCCTGCCTCAGGACTCTGATCAGCCTACAGTGTCTTTCTCTCATCAACAGCTCAAGACAGGACTTGATATCCTGAGGCATTAAAATAATACTACTTAATTCTTACCCCATATTAAAAGTCTGTTTTGGCATAATGCATGCTTCAAATATGTTGCATGTCTGTAAAAATCTGACATCCAATCGAAGAATATGTATCAGGTTAGTTAAATATGACATACCAGCCATTTCTTTTTTCTTCAGATGTTCAGAGCCAGTATAGCTAAAAACAGGGTAGCATGTGGAAAATGCATGGACTGTATTGTATGCTTTTTTTGGCCTTTGAAGGTTGCATGATGTTTAAAGCAGCCAAATATGTGCAATGCATATTACGGATATAAAATACATAAGCCATAAGCAAGCTTGTGTCTTTTTACCAGCTATTTAAATGTCGAAATATACAGCACAGAGACTCAACCTCAGTGGGTATTACTGTAGATGTTACATATACCTACGTAACAAGATTCTTATGCCTTCTTCCAAAGTAATACTTAATTGTGTCAGAACTGTAGGGTGTATTTTATTAAATGCATTCTGTATTTTGGTAAAGAGTTAATGCTTATGCTGTTGTTTAGTCTTTTAGCACACATTACAAAGTAGTGTTATTTCACATTATTTAACACATACCCATCCATTATAGTTTATGTAGTTGTGTCAGGAGTGTGTTAGAATATTGGGTTTTTTCCCCTGGTGAGAAGTCCATTGAGGCAATAAACTGCCTGGTAGTTTAGAAGTCATGTCTGATTAGGCTTTTGTCTGGAAGATGACTGGGGCATCCCGCAGAGGAGTTCAGGAGGTAAAACAGCTCCTCTGAAGTAATTTCTGAATCATGAGGTTAGAAATCGTGGACTTGCCCTCTTTGTCAAGCAAGGTATGAGAGTTCATGAAGACATAGAATCATAGAGTAGTTAGGATTGGAAAGGACCTTAAGGTCATCAAGTTCCAGCCCATGGCAGGAACCCCTCGCACTAAACAGTGTCACCCAAGGCTCTGTCCAACCTGGCCTTGAACACCACCAGAGATGGAGCATTCACATCTTCCTTGGGCAACCCATTCCAGTGCCTCACCACCCTCACAGTAAAAATAGCTGTTTATTCCCAGCTTTGGGGATCTTGAATACATGCACAGAGCTTACCTAACAGTTCTTATCACTCTACAGTATCTCAGTACTTGTACAGTAATAGCTGTGCAGGGTTTTTTTGGTTTTATTTTTTGCTTGCAATTTTTACTGTTTACTGACATGTTACAGCTGTTTACCTGTATCTAGCTGTTTTAAAGATCATTTATTGTCACAAAGTAACATATTTAGTTATGCCAGCCCTTCTTACTTTTGATGAAAAGGTTTCTTTTATGTACATGTCTCTGTTCATGTGTGCCTTTTCTTCTGCCTCCTAACTTTCTATGTATAAGTAGCATGATTGTATATTAAGGATAGCACTGATTGGATAGCTCTTCCAGTCACTTTTTAAGTCAGTTTACTAATGTTATTCATGTTGATCATATTTCTCCCCTAATTTATCTTATACTTTATCCTTGTTAGGAGGGTTATGGTTGGTTGGTTTGTTGGGGCTTTTTTCCCCTTCCTGTGTCCTAAAGCCAGTCATGGAATAGTCATCTTGGTGTCAATTTTGAGGCATATCAGGTACTTTTTATGGGTGATTACAAATTGCAGTGGGAATTGCTGCATATCATATTGTCAGATTTGCATCAAAAATTTAGAGGTTATAGAACACTTAGCACTTGGTCACATCAGTAAGCTACATTTTAGTCATTTTCTCTTCCATAATATATTATCTTTCACACAGCATTCAGGAAATGAGTTTTGATAGTGGTATTGTAGAGACTTGCTATTACAGCGCCAAAGTATTGATAAGAAAGACAAGATGATTTCTGCAAACTAAGAAAGAAATTTCTTTCAGGAAAATTACTTTTTCAGAACTTACCTTTTAGGAAAACAGGGAATATTGGTATTTGGTCCGGTGAAACATGTGCCAATAATTTACTGCCTAGGAGAAGGATAGAGTGCTACTTTAGTTGTGAAGGCTGAGATCTGATTTCTGAGTTAGTAGACCTATTTTCATCTCGTGCATTTGCAGTTTTAACAACACAGCCTTATACCTAGCTATTGATTCCAGTAATTTTAGTAAGAGTGCAGTTCTCAGTGATACCTGTGGTTATGTCTCCTGGAAAAGAAATTTAAAATCGGCTGTTTCCTAAGAAGCATTGCATAGTTTCCTCTTCTGTGCTAAGTGTCTCTGTGAAAATGCAAAAGCAAAAGGGAGAGAGAAGGGTGCCTTGCGCTTGCATAAGGTCTTGGTGAGATGTCAGCACATTGTGTACAGTAGGTTCCTTTAAGTGACACAGAACTGAGTCTGTTTGGCTGTTTGAGCATGAAGTGCATGATCCTGCTCTGATCATGGCAATGGTTATAGCTGTGTTAGGCAACACTAAATTCTCCTTCTCCAAAGTGAACCATTTCACCAGAGTCTGAGTTAGACTTGACTTTTTCTGAAGTGCTGCTACTAGATGAGAAGGAGACCTTCTATATAATGTGTTTTCTGATTGTTACATGATGAGCCACATCTCAAGTTGAAGGAGAGATAGGAGGTTGCTTTGCCTTCTGCGTTGTAATTATTAACCCAGAATAAAGTTCCTGTTAAATTCTTAAAAATGTAATTGAGGGAGATTTCAGGAAGCTTTTTCACTAGGGAAAATTACAGCAATTTCAATACTTTCAAAATGCTGACCTCTAAGAAAATGTATTCATATAGGCTACAAAGTAAGACATCACCTAAATGGCTTGTTTTGTTTTGTTTTGTTTTATTCTTCCTGGAAAGAATTACTTTCTGATTTCTGATAAATATCACATGATATTTATAGGGGAGTTTGTTGTTTATTGAAGAACAAATTTGAAAATTGTTCATCTGCATTTACAGTATTGCTTGAGGGGTGTGTGAGAAGGTTGTTTTTCCAGACTTTAAATATATGAAGGACTTACATAGGAAAAATAGGGCAGATTTTGCTATTGGTTTGTATATGCTCTGAGGAGGAAATCTAACCAAGAAGCCTTTTACTGTAAACAGCTCCAATTTTTTAAGACTTTATATTAGTGTTTAGCTGCATGACTTCTAAAGTGGTCATGTAATTAAGAAAAAATAAAGTAAAAACAGAAGTTGGCTCCTGTGATAAAAGCTTTGGTATGGGAAAGATCGTATCTTTCTCTATTGTGAAATGTGATCTTTTGAAAAGCTTTTATTTGTGGTTAGCAATTTCAGTTATTCCAGTTTTTGCAAAATAAAATGCAATCAGCATAAATTGCACAAAAGGACTGTCAAGTAACTGTTTTTCATTTGACAGTACTTAACAACCGTGATTCCTTATGAGAAGAAAAATGGACCCCCATCTGTTGAAGATCTTCAGACATTAACCAAAAGTGAGCATATAAAGTTCCCCCACTGATCCTTTCCTCTTTGTATTTCCAGCTGCGGTTGCTCAAAACCAAATGAATCCACACAGTTATCTCTTTCCCTTGCCTGTATGTATGTAAACTTGCATGTATGTAAAGTTGCATGATTTTTAACGAAGCATTTTGGCCAGGTTTTACTGGTTATTTGAGCCTTCATAGTATGCTTGTTCTCTAGCTGTTCTTTGAAGGCTAGAAACTGGCATGTGTCAGAAGGTGAATGTTCTCACATTGTTTCAACAGGTGGGCCTTATGGAAAACACTGCATGTTATGGAATTTGGCAATACCGTCTTATAGTATCTGATAAAACCCTGTTATTTAAATTTGCTGTGCTTTATTTAGGCTATTGTAATGACTTTAAAAAAAATTGGAATGGATGTCAGGACATTTGTGAGTAGCAGTAAAATGATTGCACTTGACTGCCTTTAAAACAGCCTGCTTCTTTTGGGGTTTGTGTTTTTATTAAGGAAGGACAGGGTGGGAAGTTGTGTGGTTTTGTGGGTTTTGGTGGGGTTTTTTTGTTGTTTTTTTTTGTTGTTGTTGGGTTTTTTTAATTTTTATAATAGGAAGTATAAACAAGAGTTTTGAGAATGCTTTGAATTCTTTTCTTCACATCATTTTAGTCCAGATCCTCAAAATCATAATTCATAAAAAAAATTATATTATTTATAAATTATAAATTTTAACTCTAATTTGCATGAGAAATAAGGTTCACTTTTTAAAAATTTAACTATTAAGGTGTTTAAATACAGCAGAGCACCTCTGGTAGTCAAACCTCCGTAACTGAGGTTAATAGGAACAGTTAAAAATAAATGGTAGAGTGTGTTAATGTATTTGATCAGATCTCAGTGTAGGGCTTGGATCTAGCTATGACTGACCATGCTTCCAGCAGCCAAGGTCTGTAATTCCACAGGTGGCTGAGAGATGGTAAAAGGCTCAGGGCTTGTTTCTGGGAAGACAAAAATATCTTAGAAATTCTGGAGTAAATTTAAGGTTTAATCAGGAATTAAATTCTATTTTATTTTTCTGCTGCTGACACCCTTAGCTGGTAATTCGTACTTATTCTGTGACAAATGGATATTTCATTTTATATTTAGTGCTGCAGAGAACTTTTATCCTCTTGCCATATTGAAATTTAACTTGAAAATATTCTCAAAAATTCAGTGCTAAGCAGAAAGAGGTTGAAGCTCCCTGAAAACCTTTTGTGTTGTTTGACAGTTTATTAACAAATGTCTGTACAAATGCACAGGAAAGAGTATTAACAGTGTCACCTTCTGTGGGCTGGTTGGAACTTGATCCTGTGACTCAGTTGCAGATTTCTGACTCACTCTGCTGCTGTTAAGGCAGACAGCAAAGCAGGTGTCTGCAGTTACTGTTTTTCTTCCTTTCAAAGCTGTGTAGTATTCTCTACTTATGAGTACTACTGTGTTTTCAACATAAAAACTGAAATAAAGCACTTGGTATGGTTCCACTTCAGAGTCTCTCATGAGGAATTTAGGGTTTATTAAATACTGCTATTCAGTATAATTCTGTACTTCCGATTTTTTTCAGTTGTGTTCAGGGCATTTCACAAAGGATTGTCATTGGTTTTGTTTATGGAGTAACAAGACAAACTTACATTTGTCAAGTTGAGCTAGTATAAATGCTTTTCTTCAGAAACATGCAAGAGTGGGCAATTTTGACTTGATATAAGTCACCAAAATGGCATTTTGGTATTGTTATAAGCTAATGACAAATTCCAATCATGTATTCAAGATTTTTTGGTTTTTGGTTTTTTTCCCTAAGAATTCCAACCCTCCGGTAGTTTCTTTTGGAGATTTTTATTTATTTATTTATTTTTAATAGGGGAGTGCTTTTTTTGTTGGTATGACTGGCATTTTACTTTAATAATTAGCCATGTAAAATGGATCTATTGAACCTGTCTACTGTTGAGTTCAGTGAGAATTACACAAGTGACAGGTGGAGGTATGATGTGTCTCATGCTATCTTATATCCCAGTTAAAAGTTTTCTTACTAATTTGGTACTAATAGCCCTATGAGTAGTTGAAACAGGTCCATGCTATTTCTTTTGAGAGTGTTGTCCTGAAGTTACGACTGACGTTTTTCTTATATCTGATTTATATGTTTTTTTCATACTTTAGTCCTGCATGCCATGAAAGAGGATAGCGAGAAAGTGCCGAGCTTGTTAACAGACTATATTTTAAAGGGTAAGTATGTTTCTTAGCAGGGATTTTCTTACCCTAAAATAACTTGCTGTGCATACAAGGTATGTTTGAAGAGAATAGTCCTACAGCATTCATGAGTTATGTTACCTTCCAGTCAAACACAACTCTTGCTTATGTTCTCTTTTGTCCTAGGTTTCTGAGGATGTAGTTCATAAACAAAATATGGTTATTTTGTTTGTGATAGTATAATATAGGAAATTATGAACTGTATATTCAAATAGCTGAAGGATGTCAGCGGGAGCAGAGCAGTCCAACTTACAAAATTAAATGGGTATAGTTAAAAACTGTGTTGTACAGGTTTTTCCAAACTGGAATTCAAACCATCTATGGTGATATTGCATTTGCTAGATGAAGTGCTTATAGCTTCATTTTAAATACTACCTTCTTATCAATAGTAAAAATTATTTGGTTTATATCTACTTGTTATACATTCTTCACATTTTATTTAAAAGATTTGTGTGTAAGTCAGTTATTTTCCAGTCTTACACATTGATTGTATTAATAGAATGTCAAACATTGAAACTTTAGCTTTAAGGACTTGTTCCAGGTAGTTTTCAGGTTGTTAAATTACTTCATAAAAGTTTTTCCTCTGACTTTATTTTTGCCTAGATCTTGCTAATGCTTATTTTCTTACTTAATTTTTGGCATATAAATGGTACCATCTTCTTTCTTGTTTAAAGTAAACTTTATTGTTTAAACTAAGCATCAGACTCCCCAGATCTGAACAAATGGGTGTACAAAAGGATGATGCATGCCTTATTCATTTATTTGCCTATTTATTTTCTTTTCATTTGGTATCATGTTCTCCAAGTGTATTTTTCAAATACAGTCACTTGACATAACTCCCTCCATATGATTTTTAAAGGGTTTTGTATTTCTAACTAGACTTCCGATCACTCTCATGTCACAGAGATTTGAAAGGACTTTCAGGTTAAAGTTGTAGATGAAATTTAGTGTGCTGTTGCTTCAGGAAAATCTGAATAGTGCCATGCAGTAGTCTAGAAGTTTCAACAGACTTCCTGTTGGAAGGGGCTCATTTTGAAGTTTTGTGTAGGGTTGCAAAACTACCACATACAATAAGAATGCAGAAATCCTTTCATTTGATTCTTTTGATTTCTCCGTTGTTTACTCACCCTTTTTGAAAATCCTTAAATTACACTGATGTATTTGCTGATGATCTGAAGAGCCATTTAGGCTCAAGATCAAAGTTTTTTTTAATGATGACGGCGCAAAACATCAGGTTTGTGAAGATGAATCTTTGACCCAAGAGGATGAACTGTTGTCAATAATTATAACTGCTTGCTCTTCATCATAATACGTATGGTAGAATTTTGAGAGTGTGACTGGAGTGAATAGTGCTCTTTACAGTGTCTGCTTGTATTTTAACTATCCCGAAAAGCTTTCAGATTACTAGGGTACTGAAGAGAAACTGGCTGCCTAGAGAAATGGAGAAATCTTCTACAGAGAAGGCTTATAAAAGTAGATTAGCTGAGTATATGACAGCTTGATATCTAGGAATATCTAGGAAGCTTGATACTAAGGTTCCCTCCTACTTCTGCCTATGCAGGCTCATGAATTTAAAACCAAGAAAGATGTTCTACTAGGTAGATGCGTCAGTGAGCATCATACATTAAATATGTTAGATCGAACAGGTTGTCATATGCAAGCACTCTTGTCTCTGAATTGTAAAACACAAGTAATGGGAGCATGAAGTCACTCACGTCACTCATACTGAAAGGAAGATGTTCTTCCCTCACAGCTACCATTTCATTACTGAGCAGAACTAAGCCTTTCTTGATCTTTTGTGGCTCTGTTTGCGTAACGGCAAGTGGTGTGTGAGCTAGTAAGCACAGAATTTTATTCTTCCTTTCAGTGTAGCTTTAACTAAACTTCATATTGCTATATTTAGATTATGTGAAATATTTATAGCTTGGCTGACAGGGTTACATTGTAATGTAGATGTGTCCCATGCAACAGGCAAAGGCTTCCAATAGTTTCTGAAGTTGAAATCTGTTTCTCATTTTCTGTCACTAAAACTTCTGGCCTGAAGCCTCAGTGGGGCTTCGCACATGGCACAAAATACTCCCAGCCACCTGTCTGTTGTCTGGAAATTATTTTTAAAGCTTGTTAAAGGGAGATTAGATGATTCTGTATGATCAATTAAAGCAACTTTCAGCTCAGATTTGGGCTTGAAATTCCAATCTACTTCTTGAATTTCAAATAAAAGGAGTGACCTGCTTTTTGAAGTGTCTGCTCTCTTCACTGGAACGATTAAAAATGCCCGGTGAGCTGAAAATTATTATGAAGATTTAGGGGTTTGAATTTGTTTTCCAAAAGAAGTAGAAGGATAACAAATTGTGGACTCAGTAATAATAATCTGTATAGTATAGTGATAATTGTATTAACATTACAGTTTCTTTACTGTATGATCCAGCTGTTGTCTTACAGTGAATGGATTCCATTTCTTTATACTGAGCTTTAATCAGGAAATGAAATTTTGAAATGTGTGAATTATGTCATCAAAGATGTTTTGTTAAAATTTGTTAACTTTTTGTTCCTTTGAGGATTGAGGCAGTAAATTAGTATGTGACAATAGGATACGTGTAGCTTTGTGGAAAATGCAGTTACTGTAGCATTTGTCAGCAGAAGTAAAACCCTCTTTCTAGCCTTGTATTCCATTGTACAGGGCAAAGGGAGGGGGGAGGAAAGCTTACTTATAAGTCTTTAACAATTTTTTTTAAAGCAGCACTGTCTTCTTATTCTGTGATATTTAAAAAATTAGAACATGCAGTCTTATATGGGTGTTATGGATGTCCGCAGAATTGGTAATTATTGTTGCCCAGATACTGACAGTTACTGTTGAAGTTACTTAGTTTGTTTAGAAGCAAGAGCTGAAGGAAAAAATATCAGGGAAAAAACTGATTCTAATAATTGCCATAGTATTGTTGGCATAGTTTGATGAGACGAAAGAACACAGTGAACCTGGAAAGATTAATGGAAATGAAAGATTGAGTTGATTTAACAAGAAATCTTGCCAAATTCACTGGTGTTATCATAAAAACAAAAATAATTTTTTTCTATTCTATCTGCATTTCATAGTGGTTTGTTGAAGTGTCATCATCTTGAATATCTTGAACTAAATACCAGACTAATTCTGAAACTTGTGAAAGATTCAATTTGGATCATGTAGGAAATCACACTCAGACCCTTTCTGAGTGTGGTATCTGGTACTTGGTGCCTTCGTTTAATCATGATTGAGTATATTTGTTTTGACAGGGCAATTTGGGCATGAGCTGGGCTGAAGTATGGAACTGGGACTCGAAGGAGAGTCCTGTAACCAGATTGCTATTGACCTTTTGTGTTAACGTGGATCATTCTTGTGCCTGTTTTCATAACCAGCTTCTGAAATGCTGGAAATAGAAATCCTCAGAATATGAGGTGTACAAACACAGTATAACAAAGAAGTGAAAAAGGCCAATGTGACTCTGCGTTTCATGTTAGGGGGAAAAAAAGCCCAAACCACCTCCATATGCATATCTGAATAGCTTTGAAATTATTTCTGGTGCTTGCTTTTTTAAAGTATCCTCTTTTCCCAATTTCTACTTCTCTCTTGTGTCCCCCAAAATGTTAAAAATAGCATCATTTGGTCTTCATGCTTAAGTCCCTCTTTCCTGTGATCATTTACCTCTCCCCTGGATCTATTCCATAGGGAGTACCTTGTCAGGGGTAAGTATCCCAAAGCCCATGTACATACTCTATGCAGAGTCTCATACAATGCAGTAGCTTACCTTATCTTGATCATGTTATTCTTGATGCTGCCTAAATTATTTTAAAAGGAGCATTTTTCCTTTTGTGGGATTTTGTTTCTTTTTACTTTTCAGTAAACATTTCCATACTGAAGTTAGTAACAGTGAAAGAGACATAGTGATTTGCTTTTCTTTGACAGGCTTGAGGGTCAGGGCAGTGCCAAGCACAGATACAGGCTGGATGGAGAATGGATTAAGAGCAGCCCTGGGGACAAAAACTTGGGGGTGCTGACTGACAAAAAGCTCAGCATGACCTAGCAGTGTGCACTCGCAGCTCAGAAAGCAAAGTATATGCTGGGCTTCATCAAAAGGAGCGTGACCAGCATGCTGGTCTCATGAGACCCCAACTTGGAGTACTGCATTCATCTGTGGCATCCCCATCACAAGAGGGACATGGGCCTGCTCAAGCAAGTCCAGAGGAGGGCACAAAGGTGATCAGTGGACTGGAGCAACTCTCCTATGAAGAAAGACTGAGAGAATTGGGCTTGTTTGGCCTGGAGAAGAAAAGGCTTTGGGAGAACCTTACAGCAGTCTTCAGTACCTAAAAGGGGCCTACAAGAAATGTGGAGAGGGACTTTTTACACATAGTGATAGGACGAGGGGGAATGGCTTTAAGCTGAAAGAGGATCTATTTAGATTAGACATTAGGAAGAAACTCTTTACTGTGAAGGTGATGAGACGCTAGCTCAGGTTGCCCAGAGAAGCTGTGGCTGCTCCATTAGTGGCAGTGTTGAAAGCCAGGTTGGATGGGGCTTTGGGCAGCCTGATCTAGTGGAGGGTGTCCCTGGCCATGGCAGGGAAGTTGGAACTAGATGATATTTGAGGTCCCTTCCAACCCAAACCACTCTTTGATTCTATCAGTTTGAGTTCATGCGTACAGAGGAACAATATGGGGAGGACCTGCTGGTATGGAGTTCATAGCAAATTTAAAGTAGAAGCTGAGGAAGGCATCGTGGGAAAGGGAATTACCTAGTTTTACTGTTGCGAGGGTAAGGAGGAACAACTGAGGAAATCTTCTGGAAGCAAGGGCTTCTTAATTTAGCTACTTACAGAACAAATTATCGTAGAATAGTTAGGGTTGGAAAGGACTTTTTAAGATCATCTAGTTCCAACCCCCCTGCCATGGGCAGGGATGCTTCACACTAGACCATGTCACCCAAGACTGTCCAGGCTTGGCTTGATATATATGAAATGTTTGCCTATAGATATACACAGGATGAAGATACTAGGGATAGGTTGTCTGGTACACCTTATTTCAAGATTATTAGTTTTTACTTCCAGTTTTTACAAAATTTGAAGGTTTAACTTCATGTATAGGGATAGTTTTTGAATATAACATACTACCGGTATGATAAATAAACTGAATAAAGAATTCTCTGTACCCCTGCAAGTTTAGGTTTTTTCCTTAATTCAAGAACACACGTAAGTGTAAATAATTGTGATATTCTTAAAACATAACTATTATAGATAACAATATAAGTATGTACTTACAGCTGAAATAAATGCCTTTGAAATCAGACGTGTCCTTACAGTAAACTGTTCTAAGATGCCAACCTTTGTGTTCCTTTCTGATTGTCCTTAAATAGTAATTATGACATAAATACAGTACAAAAAATAATATTCTGTACATTACTGCTGAGTAAAGTGCATGAAATATGTCTAGTACTACTTTTTGGGTCGGTTTTTTTTTTCTGACTGTGGATGTCATGAAAGCAGAATAATTTTCCATCTCTAAGTTTGTTTTGTTATTTCATGCCTGATCTTTCAGGCTTCTAGTAAAGGCTTAAAAACAAAAAACTTTTTTTTTTCCTTAAATAAAGCAAGAATTTACACCTTGTTCTATTTTTAAATTATGCAGGTATTTTAGATCACTAGAACATTTTCTTGCCTTTGAAGTTTTTGTTTGATTGTTAGACCTGACTTCTTTATTTGCTTTTGTGTTGTGCTAGCATGGGTTTGAAAGCTGGATTGCTCTGAGGTTTGTGTCTTACATGTGAAACAGGAATGAGAAACACATGAAGGGCATGTCTTATTTTCCCACTCTATGATTGAAGTACACGCACCAGAATTGTAGAGTTAGAATCTCAAATTGTTAATACATATTTTTAAAATATAACTGTATGTATCACCTGTTTATTTAATGTTCTGTTTTCTAATAGAACACCTCAAAAAGCATTGTTTAAGACATGACCTTTAGACAACTCATTTCTGGATTATGTTAGTTAAAGATAGTGGGTTGTGTCAATTATCTTCTGAGAAGAGGATGATATATTAATTGCCAGTTTCAACTAATGTCTAGATTTTACAGTGTTACTAATAGGGTAGAATTCAACATTTAAGTTTTTTAGTATGTACATTATATTTTTATATAGACTAACTTCACTGATGTTTATCAAGATGTATTTGTGGTTCTTTTGCAGTTCTGTGTCCTACGTGAAGAGGACTGTCTTTCAAATTAGTCATTCTCCTTCCTGGATGAGAAGCTTTCCATGTATATAACTCATAGTATTTTTTCATTTGGCACTATACCTAAACCATTTGTATACATTTACCTCCTCTGTGTGTGTGTGAATTTTCTGATCCTGCAGTAAGTCTTCTGGGCATGACAACTCATCCATTTTAACTTAATAGTGCAATGAACTGGAGCAGGGAACAAACATTGTACAGTTTTACTCGCACTGTTCTGGCTTTTTAAAGTCTATTTTTACATTGTACAGCATGTAGTAAATCCTCCCGCACATTCAGTTGTTGGAAGGAAACGTAAACTTTGAATAGTGTAAATAAAGTAAGCCTAGTTTTAAGGAATCCATATTTAAAAGCATACTTAGTTCCTACAGCAAAGATGGAAAAAGGATCATAGTCAGGCTTGGACTAAAAGATTCAAGTGAGTTCACCAGGAAGCACTCCAGAACAGTGCTGGTGGAAGTCAGCATTCAACACTTCTTTTAAAATGGTAACTTTGAACTGTACAACAGTGTTGTTCACACAGTGGACAAATCCAGATTCTTTGATGTTTTGGCATAAGTAATTGTTGTGTTACCTATCCTTGTTATTTAATATAAACATCCAAGTAATGTAATATCTCATATTTGTTTTTATTTTAATTATTAATCTTCATGTGCTTAGGTATTCTCCCATGTTGCTGCTCTAATTTTACTATTTTTAATAAGTGTTTGATCTTAATGAAAATGCTTCAATATATAAACATTTTAAAATGCTGTATCTTTTTAAAAATACCTGTACAGTTTAAAAAACTTGCACCTGGGTCCCAAATTAGTATTATACTGAGACGTTCATTGTTGTGTATCTCTGAATTTTACTACAAATCTCTCTTGTAAATTGTATGCACTGTCTCCTCTGTGATGATGTATCTGCATTCAAACAGATGAGAATGTATTTTACAAATCCTGTAAAACATACCCCATAATCTCAACATCAAATACTTGTCACAAATAATTCTGCTAATATTAAAGATCAAATTGAAGTGTAAGGAGTGCTAATAAAAACTATTTTCTAGGTTGAATTGCTGTTGATTCTACACGCAGATTTATGTACTGTCTATGTGAAAGCACTAGAAGATAAGCTTCTAAAGAGATATGTGTGTGTTCAAACAGTTTTTTCCATTTAAAGTCTTCTTTTTGTTAGTTGAAGAGAAATTTGCTTCTGAATACCTTACCCAATTTTATCATTGTCACCAAATGCTCATTTTGATCAGTAAAACACATTCAGTTTGAAAACAGTTCTCATAATGCTTTCTCTTTTCTAAAGGCCTCAGTATTTTTGTCTTTTGTGCCTTTTCAGTCAGTAAGATTCTTTCCTCTTCCCTCTCCCCCACTTAACCACCAATAGGTACTTCCCCGCCTGCTCAGGAATAAATAGATCCTCTGCATAAGTGTATCACATGTAAGGAAGTTGAGGGTGGGTTTGTTGCTTTATTCTTTGCTTTATTCATTTGTGATTTCTCTAACAACAGTAGCTGCCATTTATTTCTTTAGCTGATATACTATGAACTCATTGTAGCATGATTTTGTATAGAAATGCTTGAGGTTGATAAGTGATGCCTGGAGATTGGAAAAGGGGATGACCCTTTTCTGCTTAATTTTTTTCAAAAAGGTGCACATGCTGTGAAACACACCATGGCTTCCAATGAGGTCTATTCAGAGATGTTTCAATGTACTTTTGAGGCTTGAGGTGACAAGATGGAACAAAATGATGACAAGAGATGAATTAAAAATAACAGAACAGTTGTAGCAAATCTTGGATGAGTTGAAGTCACAAAATGCTAAAAATAGTAACACTTCAAAGAAAACCCAGCACTAAAGACCAGAAGCAGCTTTAGTGATCTAAGTATCTGGTTGGGTATATCATGCCCCTCATCAAGTTAAACAAGATATCATTATTATTATACCTGTTTACCTTGTATGTAAATCCTGGCAGTAAGCAACAGTTGCCAGAGGTGGCAAGTATTATATGTGTACCTATATATGTACATTAAAAACTGAACCTTAAAACATTTGAATAAAAAGAACCATGCAAATAGCTTTTCTGCGGAGTTTATGTACTTCATATTCTCTATTATGCATCCTTTTTCCAGGTGCATTACTGAATCTTGTGTTCTTTCAGGGAGCTGAATTTCATTATTACTTTTAGGTTTAGCATGTGATAGCTGTAAATGACAACCCAAGAACAGTTGCTGAAAAATACCCTGGAAGATATTTGGTAAAAATGCATTTTTACCAAAATCCATTCCATTTTTAATATGAAGAGTCCTGGAAGCAAAGTCACCTTAAAATCCTTTAATTTTAAGTTACTTAAACTGATACAAATAACTTTAGTAGCCCTTTTTTGTGCTGTTTGGTTTTGTTGGGGGTTTTCTTTTGGGGTTTTTTTGGTGGTTTTGATTTTGTTGGGTTGGGTTTTTTT
>WYDI02026385.1:37965-55061 GCA_009867235.2 Psittacus erithacus | reverse complement strand
ATTTCCCTTATCATTATTATTATTGGTGGTAGCAGCAGTGGTTTGTGTTATACCTTAGTTACTGGACTGCTCTTTTTCTCAACCTGTGGGAGTTACATTCTTTCAATTCTCTTCCCCATCCCTCTGGGAGCTGGGTGGGGGGAGGGAGGGAGAGAGTGAGTAAGGGCTGAGTGGACGATTTGCCGACTGGGTTTAAACCACGACACAGACTCTTATTACCAGTGCATGAGTTCTCAAAGTAAATTAATTTCTTCCAGTTTCTCCCACGACAAAGGAACCCTTGTTTCAGCTGTGGCCCCACCACTTGGGTAGTTTAGCAGCAAACGTAAAACTTATGATACTCATATGTACATATAGATCAGCCTTGTTGGTTTGTGCACTTCGTGAGATAATGGGAAAGAAGAGGAGTCTGTTGCGTATTCTCAAAAATCAATTTTAACTGCTAAAATTGGTCAAATTAAAACCAATCTCCTTATTCTCTTCAGTAAGAGTAATTTCTGTAAGAAATGTCAGTTTTCAAAACCAGTTTTCTGCCACTTACAACGAAATTACTCTTTTCTGCTGAAATACTAGAAGCAAAGTATTTATGTTCAGGCAGAGCTGAAGAATGAAGTTTTAGTCAAGAACGTTCGAATTTCAGAAAAGTTGCAAGTGATAGAAAATCAGAGACTAGGAAATTGCTGCTCACAGATAATGATAGCAGTCATTATCATATTGCTTTGGCAGGTCTTGCCTCAAGGAAAATCTGTATTTCCTTATCAAGTGTTTCTATATTCGCATAGTCTTTCCAGAACAGGTCAGAGCCATAGACCCGTGTCTCACATTCTTTATAAGACAGGATTTTCCTTTCCCATTTCTTGGTCCTTTTGCCCTGTGTGACTGCAGGCCTTAAGACAACTTCGATCATTCTTAAGCAGGATAATCCATTTGCAAATAACCTGCACCCTGTGTGCAGGGTCATGTGAGATTGCTTCATGTAGAGCTGTCTTCAGTCCAGCAGAACATATCAAATCACAAGCAATCCACTGCAAGCAAGGCTGTATTTTTTCCACAGTACACTGCTTTTAAGTTGCGTGAGGTAATGCCAGTTACCCCACTGATTATCTATTATCCCAGTTTGTAGAAAATTTACTATAAAAACTGTATATTTTTTAAAAAGTAGACTATAAGTAATTTTCATGCACCACTCCATTATGGAAGATAATGAGAGTTCATGTTTTATTTTACTGATAATAGAATCAGGGATTTAAGTGCCCTTGTCAGTGCACACAATGAAGCTTTGAGAAAATAAGTAGAGTTTTATTACTAAAAACATAAATCAGGACATTTTTCTCAAGAAGTTCTGCCACAAACATAAGACAACATGCTAGGCAAGGCAATCCATTTCCTTGCGCTTTAGTTTGTACTCATCTTCAGCAAAAGATTAATGGCATGTGACTGCCTGATATCTACCACATCTTTTCTTTCCCATACAGTATTAAAAGCAGCTAATCCTTAACAACAGAGCTTACAGAAACATCATGAAGGAGTTCTAGACCTTTACCTCTTGCTCTTCCCTTAGTAGGAAATGCAGAACACAAGGCATGTTTTCAAATGAATCTTCCATTTCCAAAATTATTTTTAAGTGGTCCTGAATATTTCACAGTCATACAGCAGATAAAAGAAATGGAAACTTTCAGTGTCCTGCTCTCAAGTAAAGTGATCATTTACCTTCCTTAATGACTCTAATCTTAATGAAGAAGCAAATGAGACATCCAGATTTAGCTACCTTTAAATATCTTAAATATCTTTTCATAGTCCAGTTTGGAACATTTCCTTGTCCTAAGAAGCCATCAGTCTGCACAAGTAGTATTGTTCTCACAACGATAACAAAGTTTGACTTAATTTGGTTTCCTTGGCTTCTTGTGTTAGACAGGAAGCAGGACACCGCAATTAATTACATACATAACTGTGGCTGTTTTTCTCAAAGTGGACACTAAAGGCTTCTGTCTTCAGGGAAGCTAAAGATGTTTTACAGCGTAGACAGCTGGACTTTCGTCAATGCTAGGATGACAGTACACTCTCAAGACTTCAAAACTCTGATAAATGAAAATAATTTTTCTCTAGAACAAGACTTAGTTCTTTCTAAATTTCGGTCTTTAATCCCAGTAATAGAATATTCAACAGAAAAGGAAAAGAGGAAGTATTTAAAAAAAAAAAATAATCTTTTTATTTCTCTTTTTATTCATAGGCATCTAGATTTTTTAAATTTAAACCAAAGAATAAGACAACTTTGGGCACAGACGGAGAAAAAGCAAGCATCGAAGGGGATAGAAGTCTGAAAATTCTAAGATTCCAGATAAGAAGTAACAACATAAACCAGGTATTTATGATTGAAATAATCATGATAGTCTGCCCACACTCTCTTGCTGAATGTAGTGTTTAAATATATGTCTGCAGAGATGCATGACATGTTATACGTCTCTATTCTTTTACCTTTCATCCTGTTGCCACCCTCATGTAAATTTACTTTTGGCTTTAGACAAGCATACACTAGATGCAGGACTTAGTATTGGAAGGAATTTTCTGTGCAGAAATACCTGACATTGGATCATCGATGAAAAGCATCCCTTTAGTTTTGGCTTAAACTTTGTGACTTTTAATTTTATTTTCCAATTACTTTGTTATCCAACTAATTGGCCCATCAAAGTGTGTTATAAAGGCTATTAAAACTGGAGAAAAGTACCAGGTGGGGAAAGATGGAGCTACTTTCTGAACGGTAGATACTTTCTTTGCTATTCTATCTTTCTAATGATACCATTCCTAAACTGATTGGTTAATTAAAATCCCCAATTACTGGAAAAGTAAAATTTATCATATTACTTCTTTTCAGCAATCAGATACCTGGTCCTCCAACTTGAAAACACTGGTGACGTGAGGTGTGTGCGTGCAAAGGGAGGCTCCCTTCCAAACTTACCGGGGTAGTTCACATTTCTACCTACTCTGTCTTACCTCCTGGCTTAGGTGTAAAGTTTCAGATACTTTTGTTCTTAAATCAAAGAGTCAGAAACTAAATTTAAAAGCTCATCCAGAATCAAGGCCACAACTGTGTATTCATTTCTTTTCTTTTAAAGAAAACACATTTAAACTAAAACGCCACCTTTTCCCCTGTTAGTTACAGACCTGTTTTAATTATTGTGCTGGAGAACTAATGCTTGCAACCAACCCACACTCACTTGGAATTTTTCTCATACTAGTTTCTCTAGCATTGTCCTCAGTATTGACTGAAAAATGAAAAAGGTACTTCGGTGTTGTTTATTTTAAAATAAAAAATCTGGCATTTACATATCTAGACACAAGACTACCAGCAGTATTTGTTCTCTAATATCTGAGAAGTTAGTCTTCAAGGGCCACAAAGTCTTATAGTAATCTCTGGAATTAATATGAGAGAAACCTTTGCCCATGTATGTAAGAGAGAAATAATCAAGGGTGAATTTAGTATTAGAGATAAAAGAGAAGATATGATCATTAACCATAGGCTTCCATAATTGCTACAGTCATTCAAATAATAACCAAATAAAAACCAAAAACCAAAATACTTCAAACATTTTTAATGCTGAACTGATACAGTTGTTCTGAACAAAATAAGCATTTATGTTTGTTACAGTCTCCCTTTACTTCAATTGAACATCATAGGGAAGTCAGTGTATAAGAAGTCTCATGTAGGATTGCATTTCATTGATGTACTGTAAGGGGAAAGACTATTAAATGGGACAAATTCAGCTGCCAACACTGAGAATATTGAGGTATTTAAATGACAGCAGACCTGGAGTTAAAATAGTTGAGACACAAGAGTTTAAGAGATGACTTTCTCTGAATGGTGACATGATTTGCCAATTATTCATCAAGCTTTGTGTGGGTATTTGATGCCTTTATCACATGTAAAACCATTCACTTTAATATAGAGGAGAGCAGGTTTTTATTCATTGTGAGCTAGCCTCATTATCCTATTGTGTATTATTAGACAGACAGCATAACTTCCTTTTAATGCTTCATGTCTAATGCCCTCTACGTGTGAAAGATGCTTACCTGTCCTAGTTAACATTTCCATAAAAAAAGATGCCCATATATAGCAGCTGATTAACTGCATACCAAAATGGACATCTTATTACTCAGTATGACTATTACACCCATCTCAATTACATTTTAATGTCAGGACAAAACACATGCCTTTAGCTTAGTAGCAAGAGCCATCATTGCTTCTCCACAACAGGTTCTCTGGGAGATCACTAGCCTCTGAGATTTGTTTCTGTCTGCAGACCATTTTGATTTTTCTTGGCTTAAGTGAGTTGCCATAGTGCACTGTGGCAAAAACATTGTAAAATGGGTCCATAAGGAGCTGGTATACATACAGGAAATTAACTACAAGGGACTGCTATCATGGAGACAGACTGATCCACACAGGTGGAGCAAAAAGAGTAAAAAAGAAATTACAAGGCAGTCAGTGACTACTTCTGCAAAAACGATGTGAGTTTTAGCTCCTCAGTTTTACAGTAACATCTCTAAGAAGTGTGTGTCCTTAAAAAAATGAAAGATGAATATTTGCTTTTTAAATTTCTCTAAAGAATAACTGTTTATAGATGACTGATAAGGAAAAAAAGAGATAATTCAAACTAACAAAACTGTTGAACATTGGCTAGATAACCATTTTCGTATGCAAACTCAGTCTGACTATAATCAATACAGTGAAGGGCTCTTCTGAAGGTGATGGAGATGGGAGGAGGGAGGAGGATTCATGTTGAAAGAAGAGAGGATACAAGAAACGTTGTTAAGATGTGAGAAGGAGACCAAATGTCAGGAAGAAAAAGGATGAGTACATGCAGGTAGAACAAGATTATATGATAATTAAGAAACCAAATGAACAGTTGTAGTCCCACCCCCTTAAACCCCAGGTTACACAAGTACATTCTGTGATCACAGGCAAACCCTGTCCAAGAAGCTGCTGTTTCTACAGAAAAGTAAGAATCAAAGTGATGAGAAGAAAGGCCAAAATCTTAACCAAGTGATTGAACAATAACAACAAAACCAGCATAAACCTCAGTTTGCTTGAAATTAACTTAATTGCCTTTTAAAAACCTTAGCTAAAATTTTAGCATCCTGAAGTTTGCAGGTTGCCTTCAGAAAACTGGATGGAAAATGAGGCATTCTAAAAACAAATGGAATGGGAAAAGAGAATGCCTCAAAAGGTGCCTAAAAAAAACCCCAGATATTACAAATACGTAGGAAAGAGGACAAGGTGTGTTTTGCATTGTAAATTTAAACAGCGGCACAGGAGGCAGTGAAAGAATTGAATACAAATAAAATACTGTGCTGTAGTGTAAAAATACAAAGTTACTTCAAGGACTTAAGAGGAAACAAGCATTTTGCTTATCCTGAATAGGTTAGACAGTTTTCCCCATTGACTTTCAAATCATTAATTTGATATACGTAAAGAAAATCCAACAAGAATGTCTCAAGGTTTTCAGAACCCAAAATGCAACATGATTTTCAAGGCTGATTTTCAGTACTCATGAAAGTATATCTTTCTATTTAACTGTACCAGGTTCATCAGGAAAACACAGGAGGAAAAGATATGATGGATAATAATTGCAAGAGAAAGATTGGTGCCAGCTCCCTTGATCATCCACAGCCAGAAACATACTATCTTAGGTGATATGTGAAAATACTGAAGAGGCTGACAACCACTTCCCAAAACTTCTGAAAACTCTTCAAATCTCTAACTTTCTTAGACAAACATCCTGGAAGCTGGGAAGCAATCACATATTGCTCTGACTATGCTTCTCTGCCTCTGCTTCAGGATATCTCTCTTGCCAGACCTTACAAAAACCATGAAACTTGCTGATTCTGAATTGCATTTAAAGAAAATCTCTTATATGCCAGACCTTACAAAAACCATGAAACTTGCTGATTCTGAAATGCATTTAAAGAAAATCTCTTATATGCCAGACCTTTCCATAATACAGCCTGCTGATCTGATGCTGTTACCTCTGTATTTCTTTACACTTTCACCTTTTTACTTCATTCAGTATATATCATGTGCTGAGAACACTGCTAATCAATAGCAGCTGAGAATTACAGCACCTTTACTTGAGGTGTTTATCATGGGTCCAAATTAAAATTGTCAGATTTTTGAAGTGTTTGGCTCAGGAATTTTATTTCCAGTCCCTCTCCACTTGCTAACTTTATCACGTTGAAGAGAACACAGGTACTGATGAAATTCTTACCTTGGTCTGCATAAGGTGGTCTATTGATACTTGCTTTCCTGACTTCATTGTTCCTAGTCGTCAAATCCAGTGGCTTGGGGAAAATGCTTTTTCCACCACTTGGCAACATTTACTTACTGAGACTTTCTGTTTTTCTTTTTTTTCCCTTAAATTAAAAAAAAAAAAAAAGTATATTAACATGTTACGCAGGAATTTCTGAGTTGCAGACTGACATATTAAAGCCTGAAATAAATGGAATGCTTAACAAGGGTAAAGGAAATCAAGAGAAAGAGGCAAGAATAATAATGAGCATTACTAAAAAGAAAAAAAGTGGGGCCTCACTCTTCTCTCCCCACAGAACTGTAGTCACAACTATAAAAGACAATTAAAGGCTTCAGTTCAGATAAAAACCCCCATCACTAAATGTTACACACACAGTCAGAGAGGATGAGAAATGATTGCTGCCTCAAGCTCTTGCACTCTAAGAGGACAGGACAAAGGGCAGAAGATGAAATAAAGGCACAGAGGGCTTCTTGAAAAATGCTGTATTCTTTAGGCACTGAATCAACAGAGCTCTTAAATATGCACACTCTTTGAAGACACAGTTCAACACGACTGTTTTAAGATAAGTATGTGTTTAAGTGTTTTGGTGGACCAAAGCCAGGGTGCTTGGCAGCTGACAGGACTGAGCCCAGAAGATGTCATGTCCATGCTGGTTGTGCTGAGGATGGGCAAAGGAATAATTACAGCGAGTTGATTTTATTGAGGTGAGCCTTGGTGCATCTGCTACGCTGTCTCTTGTCAGGGCCACTCATAGGCACATACAGTGTCAGGTCCACAGAAGGCTGCTCCTTTTGATAAACTTCAAAATTGGCCAGGAAATATTGAATTGTTATAGAATACAGAAAACCCCGCCTTCCAGCAGCACTTCTATGCTGCGCATGTGGTAAAACACAGAAAAATAGCCCAAATGTATATAATTTCCCTGAGAGAAGTTTGAACACATGAAAACTAAATTGTTAGGTTCCACTGTCGAATTTTACAAACATAGTTGTGTGGGGAAACAGGAAAGATGGCAGAGCGCCAAGCTGTCCAGTGGGTGGCATAAATTAGCAAAGAAACATTTCAAAGAGACATAAATATAGGAAACATTCCACAGTTTTCTTACTTAGCTCAAAACTGTCACAAATACTGTTGTATACTTACTCTGGTTTTTAGCTGCATCAGCTGAGCAGTTTGAAGACTCCAAGTTACATCCAGGTTGCTGTATATACCTGGATAAAACAGAGCACACGTTACCCAAGAGAGAAAAGAGTCAAGATACCTTTGGTAAGCAGTGACTTCCTTAACAAAGACACAAATGGCATGGAATACAGAGCCCTGACAAAATCTGCCCTGCCACATTCTTATCCCACCACTGGAGAAAACAAATGTGTTGGAGGGAAAAAGCAGGAAGGGAAATCAGTTACTTGCAAATGAGTTCACTATAAGAGAAAATACTAGATTGTCATCTACGGAGGGTAGATGAAAATCAGCAACCATTAGCATCTGAGGATGCAGCTTTCCCTTTGAAGTAAGCATCTTCTCAAATTGGGCAGAAAGAGTTTTCTTCTAAGATACAGTCCAGGATTAGTGCAGACCAAAATGAGGAGAAATTTTGAAAGACCTGTGTAAGGAGCTGAAGGACTTAAAGTGGTTCCTTATTATTTAAGAGAATTTTGTGATTACATGAAAGAATGAAAAAAAAAATGAGCAGAAACAAAATAAAAAAAAAAATGGGCACAAACAAAATAAATAGTTGATGGGAAACTCAAGAGGAAACAGTCTCAGCATTAAGTTTACCTGAATACTATTGCCCCTGCAATTTCTAGGTTTTCTCATTTTCTTTTCTGTCTTCCGAATAACAATGATGCCACAGACCAGTAATAATGGACTTGGAGTACTGAGATTCCTTGCTTTATATTTGTTTCCTGGGAGATTATACAATTTGCATTGCTTCTAGTTTTAAAGAGTGGCTTTATACAACTGCCAGTTTGTAAGAAGCTTGTTTCTCTTCACCTCCCTGCACACTTCACACTGGGACAGGAAAAGAAATTAATGAAAAACATTATAAGACAGACTAGCAGAAAGAAAGAGGATGCGAAAGCATAATACATATGTCTTTGAAGGAAAGAAAAGTGTTCAAAATAAAAGTGAAAAATCAGAGTAGGTTTCAAAACTACTAACATGCAAGTCTGCTTGCATTAAAAATGAGAAGGAACACATCTCTAGGTTTTCATACTTGTTTTTACTTACTCTCTTTCAACTTTGCAAAAAGTTCTCTGCTAGTGAAGGTATAAATTTCTAGTAAAAAAATTGCATTTAACTTCAACATTAACAATGGGCCGTTCACCCATGGCCCTCAAAGTTGCTGCAAAGGATGTAGATCTCACAGTTGTCCACAGTTTAATGAACAGGGCAGTTTAATCAGGTCCCTCTCACTCTAGTAAGAAAGAAAAAGGGAAGATGAACAAACCATACTTCAAACATTTGTGTTGAGACTTGACTTCAAACTCATTACTACAGTCACATAAATTCATTCAGTTCAAATTCCTGGCACAAGCCAGGAAGTGGAAAAGAGAATAAATACTGATTCATGTAAAGATATTGGACTCAGAAAATCCAAATTCAGTTGTTGTTTTGTAATAGGTGTTAAAGTAAGCAAGGTACTCTCTGGGTTTATGGCTGTCATAAGTCTGGTAGCATTATGAGCATAATTACATTAAACATTATGAGTTCCTTAGGTACTGCTACAACTCTAGAACTCTAGGCTCAATTAAACAGACTTTAACAATAGGGACCCTCTAGCAACCTTCATAGGTGACAGGGTGACAAAGAAACTAACATGCCAGGCTTTTGACCCTTGGTCCTTCATTCTACATGAGGCAACCTTTCAATAATTATTTGCTCTAGACTTCTGATCTCCATTTAATCCCACATGTCAAAGAAACAATCAGCCTGGCATAATTTAGCTCACCCGGCTCACAGTGTCACTATTAACCACCTTTCCTCAAGACTACAGCCCTCGTGCTGCCATCCTTCTGTTGGTGTTACCTGCAGGCAATGTAGCAGAGTTTTAAGATCACTGTGCTTCAGTTGTAACCTCTTCAGACTCGTTAGTAAATCTTCCTGTTTCGAAGCAATGCTCCTGTGCATTCCCTTGCTCCCTGAAGAGCAAGCAGCCAAGAAGGCTTGGATCTTGGATACATATTTCCTGTGGGCAATGCTACTCTGACCACTGAAGCTGTTTGAGCAGAGAAATGCCCTGGTGAGATCACAAAGGATAGCTCTCTTCTTTCCATACATTATTTTAACCCAGCAAATTTAAGACAAATATGAATCTCAAAACATATTGCTCTGCCAAAACTTCAACAGCTTCTACAGCCCTCAGAAAGAGCTTCAGAAACTATCCTAAAACTTATGTAGTAATGCAAAAAAAACCCTAAACAAACCAAAACCTGAAAAACCCACACAGCTAAACCAAAACCAAAACAAACATCCAAAATAGAAAGCCCCACACCACAAAAAAACCCTCCGCAGCAGTTTTTTTCAATCACACATTACTACTGTATAAAAAAAAAATAGTTCCTTTTTAATAATGTCTGTCAATAAAGAGATCCATGAAAAATATTCCAGGGAACACCACATAAATATGAGGTACACATTTTTATTTGGACAAGTTTATTTACCAAAAAAAAAAAAGAGTAGAAAATCACTTATGCTTGTCCCATTGAATCTAACTAGGGTTTTTCACAGTCCTTATACAAGTACAGAAGAAGATGAAAGATGTGATCTTAACACTGGTTCCATCCTCTAACACAGGAGATGTAGATTTTTATTGTCACTAATAATTACACAGGCAGAGGAAGACAAGGCAGAGTGAGATTTTTGTATGCAAATATTTATATTCATCTATTCATTTATAGTCATCTACTACAAGATAATTTCTTACACTGTATTTCATTGCCTAAACAGCTAGAAATTAAGATCAGACTTCCCATAGGATTAGAAGTACACACTGAATTTGTCCATATTGAAAGTACAAGAAAGGCAGATAAAAGTTTGCAAATGATGAGACTGAAAAGGGAAAAGAAAATCAGAAAAAGGTCATTGGAGGCCAGCAAGTGAGAGACTAAAGACAGCTTGCAGAACAAGAAGTTCATTTAAACACAGTAATTTGAAAACAGGCACAACAGGAGACAATCTATATTATCTTTTATTTGCTGAATCTTTTTGCTTTTACTACTGCCAATTCCACCCCTGCAGTTTAGACCTGGCAGCTAAATCTCTGTTGCTTTCCAGCAGCTTTCAGAAAACAGATAAGGAACCAAGCTAGCAAAGAAATAGGCTAAAGTACTCCCACTTTCTCTCTCACTCTGTGTTCAAGTACAGTGAGTGAATCTTTCTTTACAACATCATCTAGAGGCTTGGGAACTCTTGACAGAAAAAATTTTACACTGACCTGGAAATGTCTGAGCCTATGACTACCATAAACTCCACATTAATGGTTTTCTAGGTTTTTACATACTTCTCAGCAGTTTTGTGTATATCTTGGCAAAATAATAAGACTTAGTTCATGTTCATGTCCCACAAAGTTGATAGTGTCTTGATGTGTAAGTCTCCAGAGTGGTTTGGATTCTACAGAGAGAAAAAGGAGGAAAGACCTCTAGCTATTATCTGGATGGTACAATCACTCTACAGCTAAAGACACACCATATTTTACATGAAAAATTATACACAATGGATGGTTGGAGAAAAAAAAAAAAAGAAAAAGCACACTCTTTTGTTGCTGTGCATTTGCTGAAAGACTTCTATTTGTCATAGAAACAAATATCTACTAAGCCCAAATGTTCTCAAGCTATTTAGAAACATTTTCCACACATCCTTTTTAGAAGCAGCTGCAGCATTCTATGTGGACTACAAACCCAATTTTTTAAGCTATCAGTGTCTGTGCTTGAATCTCGTTATTTTTGCACTTCAGTGACTTTGCTTTAGGGTCTTAAAAATAAATCAGACATTCATTCAGTGCATCTTTACACCTTAGAAAATAGTTGAAAACCTATAATGAGGACACAGAATTTGAGAAAGCATACTGCTTGATATGTACTGTGTGATCACTGACTTCAATGGGATTGGTATCCATTGTCCTCAATATACACAAAACTAAACTTCAAGCTGGCATCCCACTGCCTGTTATAGTGCCACACTGCACAGCAAAACCTTGCTTAGAGCACTTGTGACTTTGTCTCTTTTTTTCTTCCCCACTGGTAATTTACACTTTTACTAAAACTACTGAACTTTACAGTCCTCACAAGACAAAGCCCCAGATAAGATCCAGCTTCTATGCTCTCACCAGTTTTTCTTGATGGTGCCTCACAGTCGAACTTCTCTAATTTCAAGAACTCTGGTCAATGAATGGGCATGAGCCTTGCTTGCTTCTTTTTCTTCAAGAATTTCTTCTTGTACCGTTGGAGTTCGATACCTTCCTCACCAGTAATGACATGCCCGTGACTTTCTGTTCAAATGCTGTCTTTTCTTGTTGAGGTAGTTCTACCGAACCATCAAAATAAAGTTTACAGGCAAGCTTTTCAGCTTCTGTGATTAAAAAGCCCTAGACTTCCATCCCTCTCCTTGGTTTCTCCAGCACAAAGATAAAGGAGGTGTTTCTAGAGTGCCTTTGCAGCCACTGATTACAATTTTGCCATCCTTGAAAAACAAATCTCAGAGTTCCTCATTCCCAAGCACAGCCCCCTGTGTGCATTCATCTGGAAACACAACCTGTTTTCCAGCTTTACTAATTTTGCTAGGTATCTTTGTACAGTCCGTCCTGCTAACTTCCTGATTATTTTGGTGAAACTGTGGGGTAGGACTCTCATTCTCTGACCTGCGGATCTGATCAGTTATTTGCGTCAGAGGAGACCTGGAACTGGAAAGGATAAATCGTTTCTCAAGAAAAGTTTAAATCAGTAAGACAGAAAATTTCACTGGAACACAGAGCTCATGCTGTTCTCCCCAACAGGAGAGGCTAGACAAGAAATATCTGTTATTTGGTGTGCTTAAAAAAAAAATAACCATCTTAAAAAGCTCTCTGCCTGACCCAAAAGGCTCAAACAGTACAGCTCTTTTAATCAAAGCATTCAAAAAATTTCTTCATATTCAAGGCGTCAAATCATGATCCCATTAATAATATAAGTTCCGGAAGCTGCAATGAGAGACTGAGCTTTGGTTTTTTTTCAGCATTGCTGGAATATACATGCAATCAACTTCAAAACAAATTTAATTCAAAGACTAATTCTGAAAGCATATTGATACAAAGGGACCAATGCAAACACCTACTGAAGTCAGTAGGAGCCTTTTAATTGCAGAATTTTTAAAGACATCGACTTAATGTGAATTTATTACAGGCTTTGGTCTTAACTTGGACAAACTTTATGAAATGTTGGAAGAATAATGTCAGAGTTAGAGAGACATAAAATCTGAATGAGACTTAACATGGCACAAATCTTCCTGTGTTGATATAATCATAATCCAACTAAAACTGATGATGATGATGATACTAGTATCAGTTTAGGGGAAAAAAGACATAAGATTATACAAATATAATCAAAGCATTAAAAAATTAATTTCATCATGTAATATTGAAATTTAAAAGGCTGATTTCATTTGATATATTGGAATATAAGAAGGCTCAAAAAATTTTATACATTTGTTACAATAGAAAGTATAATGTAAAAAGGTATGGCTTGCAGAATAAGGCTTCCTATGCAAAAATTAATTTGGTAGATATATATTGATCAGTTCACTTGAGTGTTGGGAAGAAGTAAAGATAGCAATAATAGGCACCGATTGAGCCATTTCACATTTTTTGTTCTTAAAATTTCTTAAGTAAATCAGCAATGTTTTTGCTGTATTTTGATGGCTATAGATCTCAGAAAAGCATTTTGTGAATGGGTCAATGCATTAGTTCTGCAAGGTCAATTAGCTACACTGCCGCCAGGCTGTGAAAATCTACAATAAAAGTAAAACAGCTCTAGCTCATTAGATTAACAGTGACTATAAATATTAAGTGTTGTTGTAAAGGGAAACGACTTTTGGATATATCATCTAATATTTGAAACCTGAATTAAGATTTAATTCTTAAAGGACATTGGTATGCTTTCTTGTTACAGAGTACTAGTACCTCATGAGAGAGCATTTAAAACATGAACTGAGGGAGCATCTATTAGTAATAAATCACAGCTTTTTTCACACTCTATTTACATTTTGGTTTATTTCATTTTTCATTGTGTTTCTTAATAAGTTATTCATTAAAAGAAAACCAAAACAACAAAGCAGTCGAATTTGGAAACTAACAGATATTATTTCAGTAATCAAATATAGCTTTAAATGGGACGATTATAAAGCAAATTTATACCCAGGTAAGTTTTAATAAGAAAGTTTTGATTAATATATAACCTTTTTCAAGCTCATGCTTCACATTTGAATACAGAGCATTATTGCAAACTAAGATGAAATAAAATATCAAAAGAAAATTGTTTCCTCCCCCCCTTCCAAAACCCTCAGTGATTCTGCAGCCAATGATCTGTTGCCTTCATGGAAACCTCTTAGGGAAGCAGTACGATTTCTTAATGAACCAAAACCAGCTTCCACCCAGAACCATATTGGTTCTTGGTAAGCTCATGGAAGAGGAACTTGTTTATACTGACAGAGACCAAATTTATCTGAATTCCCACTGCAGTAATCCCAATTACAAAGTTGTGAACTTCCATCCCAGAAGTTTACTAAAAAACAAGAAAGCCAGCCTGTTACATTTGCTGTATTAACTCATGAACATAAAGGTCAACATATGTATGTTTACCCATACATAAATTGAAGACCTACCTGAAGAAATGAGTATGCTTTTTATGAAGTTCAACACTGTTTAAAAGGGCTAATTAAGGGCATCCTCAGTATGTAGTACTAGTATTTAGCTGTGGGCAAAGATGCAAGATGATGCCCTGACAAATCTGAAAGCACTGCTTCACTGTCCATGACAGTGCAATGCAAACCAGCTTCACTCAGCCTTCTTAACAAAAAGGGACATTTAACATGAACAATGATGCTTGCAACAATGTATTTTCTTATTTTCCAGATACTGACTAGCTCCTATCCAGCTGCTTTATCTGGCACGTCTATGCCTGCTTTGATGTGCCTCTTGCCAGTTTCACACACTTGTTAGTACTGCTTATCTGTCTAAATCCTTGTACCATGCCCATCACTGAGGTGGCCAAAGCTATTCCCCTGCTATAGACAGCTATTCTGTAGCACTTGTTGTTCTAATTTGTCTAGTTCATAAAAGCTGTGTGGTAGATAAACATCTCTTTCATAGAGCTTCAAAAGTTCCCTGTACACCCCTGTAAGTCATGTTACTGAAGAGGAGTTGGTAAAGATTTTGCTTCCTTATCTGTTCTTCTCTCATGATTAATAGTGATAGCTGAAAGCAAGTGGCAGAAGACCAAACAATCAAAGGGCAAAGCAATAACAGTTCTGTTTTCCCTGCAATTCACAAATTATTTCATTATCTTCTGACATTGCAATCAGGGTGCAAATCCAGTGCTATACCAGCTGCCTGGGTTACAGACATTCAGGTAGGTTTGATTTGATTGAGTAATACCTACTCTGCAAAACACTTTTCCTAGTTCTAAGAGCAGGCAGACCACTGGAAAATTTGATATTTTGTCTTCAAAGACTGTGTCAATGTACTTGACTGCAAAGAAATCTTTCTGTATAAGCACTGCAGTCTGCTCAGTTTGAAAGATCTGAATGCTCATGTTTTGCATCCGTTAAAAAATGGAATGCATTTTTCTACCTACTTTGTAAGCTGATTGTCAATGTACTTCAAAAAAAAGTGGAAAAATATATTTTATGATGCTTTTAAATCTTCTTCTATGGGCTTGCTGAGATTGACAGCTCTGCAGAAAGTTTCTCCATTTGAAATTAAACAGAATAACTTGGAATATCTGAAATTGTCAGGAGGCTTTTCAAAAAGATGTCCTTATGCACATAACTGCAAGTCCATCTGTTGTTTTAATTTCTCTCTCTAATAATTCCCTGGAGCCTTACTTGGTTTGAATGTTAGAATAAAAAGAAAAGACTCAAACCATTCATTCTTTAAGCAAAATTTATCAAAAAATACAGTTCTATGCATTAACTCTTGCTTGTGCCAGCCTCATTTCAAGTTTCACTGTTTTCATTAACATTTACAGAGTGCCTATTTAAAGTAAATGCATTCATTCCAACAATTACGTTGCCTTAAACAGAACTTCACACAGTTTAAAACTTAAAAATAATTTAAGTATACAGCTCAGTTAAAACAGATAGCTGTATGAACCATATCATCTATTTGTACTTTCAGATGTTCTTAAATTGTCTAATTTTCACTAAACATGTATTTCAAATTTCCAAATTGTTGGCAACAAGATTGATATGTTATTAGTTTGGAAAAAAAAGTTAAAAAAAATTAAAGCAATTTGTTTACCTCATTTCAAGTTATTTTTTTATTTATTTGGGTAAACAAAGTTGAACACACAGCATGTTAATAATTTTACTAGCACCAATGCATGATTCATCTTACTGTGTACAAACCAGTGAAATGTGAAAATTGCTACATCTTTTTCAAAGTCTTAGAAAATATTAACTCTACCTCAGTGCTAGAAACATTCAGAATCCAGGCTGCTTCTTGACTGATCTTGGGGAAAGAGCCATAGTCTTCAACTATGTTTAAATAGGAATTAAAATGAGAGTATAAACTGATTATTTACATTACATAAACTGATTGTTTGCGTTATTCTGTAGCTAGGAAAAAAAAAAATCAAATCATTGCTTCCAAACTACCTCCAGCATAACAATCTAAACAGGCAGTCTGCTAAACTTTCAACTTTTCCCTCAAGCCTAAATCCTGCTATTTGTGCAGATGAATTGGATGTTTCAAGCTGAAGCCAAATCCTGATCTTTCAAATTGATAGAGATGCATTGGAACCAATATTTCCAAGGCTATTATATATGCAAATAGTATTTTGCGTAGAGTATCATCTTCCTGTGTTAAAATTGACATTTGGAGCAAATATATCGGAATTGCTTCCTAAAATTGTGTACTAAAACATAACTTGCCAATTTTTCATATATTAAGATCAATTGTTTCTGTAAAGGACTAAAAAAATCCTACAGAATCAATGAGCAGGAATTTGTTCTCAAACTTCATAAGGAATATACTTGCACTTATAGATCTGCCATTAAAATCGTAAAATGGCTAAATAAGAATAGAATGTAGTGGCTAGACACTCTTATTTATGCTTAGTTTTAAGTCCATTTCAAAATCAGAATTAATTTCTGAGAAGTCATTCTGGTTTTACCTGCCCACTTCCATAAGTGATGTTGCTGACTTGCTTTTGTTCCTCATTGCTTTTGTCTGGTGTCTACAAAAGTTAATGGTGAATCTCCCATTACGTTTGAATGATTTTGCATTGGCCCCACAGAGGCCTTTGCATGTGCCTGTTCAGTTTCACTTGAACATGGACACCAGGGAAAGGGAACATTCTCTGGGAAACTCAAAATATGTAAGTGTTTCCGGAGTGCCTGTGCTGTGATTGTTTACAAGATCTACTTCAGATTCAAACCTTCACCTGGTGTAAACTGGCACAATTTTGGCATAAACTACAGATTAAAAGTTTGGAGGACACGCTTGACACCCTTGTGAGGTGGGCTGATGCCAACTTTATGAAGTTTAACCATGCCAAGTGCAAGGTCCTACACCTGGGTCGGAGCAATCCCAGGCAC
>WYDI02026385.1:16786-28381 GCA_009867235.2 Psittacus erithacus | reverse complement strand
CCTCCCGGCTTCCCCTCCTCCCTGGCAGAGCATGAGGTTCAGAAAGTCCTTGGTCAGTGTAAACATTCTAAGCAGTATCAGCTTTGTTCCAGACCAAAAGTCAAAACCACAAAACTGCACTAGCTACTAAGAAGGAGAAAAATGACTGCTACTGCTGAACCCAGGACAGATGCAAGCAATCAGAATGATATGGCATTGAAATCAAGATTCCCCAAATTAAAAGAACTATTAGTCCATTTATACTGGAATATGCCAGTGATGAACCGCAGAAATGACTAAGCTCGTACTAATCTTTTCAAATGTGTAAAGTCATTTAATGCTTTAAAGAAAAACTTTAGAATTTTTCTTATTTTTTTTCTTTTTTCCAGTCAAAGAGCTCCAAATCTCACAAGCAAAATGCGCACCCCATTGCTCTTTTCTTCCCTGCTCATATCCCTTTCACAGGATTTTCAGGTCCTTCAACTGACAGATCTATGAAGGCAGAAGAGAATGTGAGATTATGATTCACAGCCTTTCAGAAACTCAAGGCCCAGAGTAAGATTATCATATATTAGACTAATAACATTTGTTAAAAAGAGACTCATTGGCCCCCATATATAGACAAGATAGATAAGGCAGAAAAAAAAATCAATTAAGAACCTAAACAGTAGATATGGAAATTTCTGATTCTTGAACATATTTCTTATTAGCTCTGGATATCAGCACTTGCATTAAGCATTTCTAAGACTTGAAAAATGACAGTCAGCTGCAAAAATGATAAAAAGCCTTTTCTCTGTGTCAGCAAATCTCATGAGAGGTGCCACACAAAACCTTTTAACTAAACAAATTGGAAAATATTAAAATAAACAAGAAAGACACCTTCTACTTACTTTGCTGTGGTGAACAATGCTGTTTTTATGTCAAAATAACTGAAATTAACTGTGGTGGGTTGATCCTGGCTGGGCACCAGGTGCCCACCAAAGCTGCTCTATCATAGTCCTCCTCAACTGGGCAGGGGAGAGTAAATATAACAAATAGCTCATGGGTCCAAGTGAGGACAGAAAGAAATCACTCACCAATTTCCCTCACAGGCAAAATAGACTCAACTTGGAGAAAATTAATTTGTTATCAAATCAGAGTAGGATAATGAGAAAATAAAACCCAAATCTTAAAACATCTTCCCCTCATCTTTCCCTTCTCCCTGGGCTCAACTTCACTCCTGATTTTCTCTACCTCCTCTGCTATCACAGCAGAAGGGAATAGGGGTTGTGGTCAGTTCATCACATGTGTCTCTTCCTCTCCTTCCTCCTCAGGGGAGGATTCCTGACACTTTTCTGCTCCATGGGAGACAGTCCTTCATGAACTCCAACATGAATCTTTTCCACAGGATACAGTTCTTCATGAACTGTTCCAGTGTGGGTCCCTTCCGTGGGGTCACAATTCCCAGCAGCAAACCTGCTCTAGTGGGAGTTCCTTTCTCCAAGAAGCCACAGGTCCTGCCAGAAGCCTGCTTCAGTGTGGCCTTCCCATGGGGTTCACAGCCTCCTTTGGGCATCCCCCTGCTCCAGTATGGGGCCCTTCATGGGCTGCAGGTGGATGTCTGTTCCATCATGGACCTCCATAGGCTGAAGAAGCGCAGCCTGCCTCACCGTGGTCTGCACCATGGGCTGCAGAGGAATCTCTGCTTCAGCACCTCTCCTCCTCTTCACTGACTACTTGATGTCTGCAGAGCTGGTTTTGTCACATGTTCTCACTCCTCTCTCCAGCCATGGTTCTGTGGGCTCCACCTTTTCTTTTTAAGTATGTTATTCCAGAGGTGCTACCACCCTTGCTGATGGATTCAGCTTTGGTCAGTAGCAGGTCCATCTTGAAGATGGCTGGCATTGTCTCTATAGAATGTAGGGGAAGCTTCTGGCAGCTTCTCACACAAGTGACCCCTGTAGACTCCTCTGCTACCAAAACCTTGCCATGCAAACCCAATAAACTGGTTTACTAGCATTTAAAACAAATATTTTTATTAGTTTAATGGAAAGGAAGTCTGTAGATATTCTTCAAAGCCCATATCTTATTAAAAACTGATGATAAAAGTGTACATTTATCACCATTTGCAAAATTCTCATTCCAGTATTTGCAAAATTTTTAAAAATTATTTTTACCATAAAGTAGCATTTGTTCGTCATTTTCCTCCAAAAAAGAAAAACATTTTAAACAGTTGATATGTGGCTACATGTCAAACCTATGAAAAAAATTAATCTAGTTCTTCCTCAGGATTACATAAAAGCTTTGAAAATATGTATACAGATACATACATATAGTATATCATACAAATTGTATGTATAATATATACTCATCACACATACAATGAGTGTACTACATAAATATTATAAAGAAGAAACCACTCATCCCTATTTTGTTCTATTTGCAGGCCCTTCAACGTGTTAAAACAGCACAGACTATGGAGGCCACCTTAGTTTTAGCTAAGTATCATCTATCTGTAGTCTTTTTCCCTTGCTCTTACTTAGGTCTTGACAGAAGTCTTATGTTTACTAAAGACATATTACAACTACTGTTGCTATTGAAACAGAAAAAGAGCGTCTTGAGAATATGAGAACATAAGAACAACAAAGGATTCATTTTTTCCCCCCCCCAAATGAAGTGTATTTCTGTGTGAAAGCATCAGGATCTGTACCTGAATGGGGGATATACAAACCCTGCTACTATTTTACTGTTTGGGGGTTTTTTTTGATTTGTTGTTGTTGTTGTTGTTTGTTGTTGTTGTTTTTGTTTTGTTTTTGTTTTTGTTTGTTTGGGTTTTGTCCTTTCCAACCCTAATGATTCTGTGATTCTATGATTATTTATGAAAAAGTAGATAATCTGAAAATAAAATCACCTGAATTTTCACTTTCTTTAAATTTGATACCATTCTTTTAAGATGCCCATTTCTTCTCTGTCTTGTACTGTTGCATAGTGCAAATAGAATCCACTCAGACACAAGGTAAAGATACAGAAATACGATCATATATAGGCTACAGGCTTCTGTACACCTATTCCATCATCCACAAGTCTTCTCAAGTCTGAGCCTTGTGTAATGAATGCTAAGATAGTCTAGGGAGATGGTACAAATTGTTTAATCCTTATAATGATTATTTACAATTTATTTATGAAGTCATAAGACTCAAAGCAATCTAAATAAAATCTAGGTATTTTTCCAATATTTTATAAACATTTATTTTATTTTTTCAGCATGAAATTTTACACATCATCTATAGTACATACTTGCATCTATGGCTGTTAAGAGAAAATGAACAGGTCTTAAACTTTATGCATGACTTACTATTGACACTGACTATCTAAAGGAAAACAAATATTGTAATCAGATCTTCTTAGGAAAGCATCTCTAAGTTAGTGTTGCATGAAATAAGACTTGCTTACATTGTAATAGAGCTGTGAAAATGTTCCCTTTAATACAAACTCAGGCCAGTTTCAGCATCTCAGGTTTTCAAAAAATACTATGCTTTTGGCACTAATGTTTGCACATCTGAAAAAATCAAATTTGTAATCTAAATTTTTAATTTACTTTCCATTTGATGATGTAGGGAATCTGAAATGCAGGCAAAACACTGTTTTCTCTTTAGCTGATATTTGGTTCTGTGTGAATAAAACAAATAGTTCTATAAATGAGATAAACCTCTCCTGACATGAATTCAATTTCACTTCTTGTGTTGAGCATCATTGCAGTTACTCAAATGCTTGAAGTTTTACATGACTTTAAGCACTTCACTGAATCAGGGTTTTAGTGCTTTAAAATATCCCAATCAAATCAGGCAGCACCAGCATGGTCATGAACAAGATAAGAAAGTATTTTTCTGGTCTCCTCTTTTGCTCTCACATAATTGAGTGACATCACAATTAGGTGGTTCTGCCTGGTGTACTTAAAACATAGCACAGGAACATAAATTCAGTTCATCAGAATTTGTGGAGCCTTTATGAAAAATTAAATTATTACTAAATCAACTTGAATAAAAAAAATCTCAGTTGTCTTTGAATTAATGTCCTGCTTAAAAGAAATTAACAGAGAAAAACTGTCAGAGAAAAAAATAACCTGTCTTTTGAAATTATAAATAAGTGCTCAATATATCCAGGCTCACCTTTCATAACATAATAGCTTACAAGATCTCATGACATTATTAAACACATTTCTTAAGCCTTTGATAGCTCAAGTAACACTTGCTATAGGAATTACTGACAAAATCAAATGGGTAAATATATGGCTTCTTATATTTGAGGGGGTTATTTGTATTTTTCACTTAAAATGCTTTTTCCAGTGAAAACCAAGAAAAAAAATATGTTTATATGCCTGAGACATAGGCAGGCAGGAAAACTCCATCCATAAAAATCCTGTTAGCAGAAAAAACACTTCCTAAATAAGCAAACAATAACTCAGTACTGGCAGACAACGTAACAAGGGACAACAGCCATAAATTGCAACTTGGAAGATTCAGATTGGACAACGGCAAAAACTACTCCACCATGAAAGTAGTAAGTACTGGAACAGACTGTTTTAATGACAGGCATTTTTTTGTCTGTATCATGTAATTAAATTATGACCTGTGGTATATACTGTTTATCCCTGGAAGGTGAATGGAATACAGGAAGGCTGGATGAGGGAAAATATAGTAAATAATCATTTAAAGCAAAAAGGAAAAAAGGGTGAGTGAAGCTTGATTCCAATTTCCATTCAAATATTCTGACAAACATTATTTAAAAACACCTGGAAGAAAAAAAATAGGGACATGAATGATGTGCTGTGGATATATCAAAAGCAAATTAAAACAAACCAATTTATTTTCTTTTTCTGTCAGAAAAAGAGACTCTGATGATAGATGAAGTGGTCTGTTGTGCACCTTAGCTTTCTTAAAATCTTATCTCAAATGCCATTTTCATTGGCCAAGTCAGGAAGTACTAAAAGTCTAGAGAAATATACTAAAGCTGCAAACTTGGTTAGAAAATCATTCTCAAAGTATCCACATCTTAATATTTAAACTGAGGACATCATTACAGGACCTCTCCTTAGCTATTGTATCAATCTGTAGTTTCAATAATAGCTTGGTGACTGAATATAGCATATGCTTATTAAAGTCTATTCATGGCACCAGACCGGAAGAGACACAGTACACAGGGAAAAATGCAGAATTCAAAAGGATCACGGCAAATTCGATGTGTGATTTTGAGCATAAGGTGAGATTACAATTCAACAGGAGCAAGTGAAAATCAATTGTAACAGAATTATAACAAGATCATTACCACAGAATTATAAAAATCACAAACTGCCTACTCATCAACAATGTCATGCTATTGCAACTCTTTTTGAAGGCCTCATGTACTGTGCAGAATTAATAGGTTTAACAACCTGCAAGATACAGAATATAGCCCTTCAGTCTTATCCAACCTTAAAATGGCCTTAAAATAGTGTCTATAAATATACTTCAGTGAAATGTATAACTAATTGGAAAGGTCAGGAGATGAGTAAGAAGTCTCAGAGGTGTAAGAATAAGAATTTAATGGTGGGTTAAAGAAACAAGTTTATTTTAGTCTACTGGAGGAAAGAAGAGCTGAGTTGAACAACTGCTTAAATACTGCTGTTAAAATATTTTAAAAACTATTGCTCTCTTCATATTCTTTACAGTACATTCCTGAAGTTAGTGATCATTAGAAGCAAAAATAACAGACTTGAAATCATCTATGTGAGTTTCATATTAGGCTGCAGAGAAGACTTTGTAAGGGTAAGGATGGCAAAGTACAAGAGGCTGCCTGCAGAAGCTATGGAGTCTCCACCATTAGGAAGCATTTTAGGGCAAAAAAGACAAGCATCCATTCAGGCTGACATGCAGATCAGATTCTTCTTTAGAGTAGCAGGATGAACTTAACGACATAGATATAAGGAATAGACATCAAAACTGGAGTTCTCAAGAAATTACTTGAGAAAACAAGCTGTGGCAGACATAAGGTTGCTTTCAATGTCATAGTAACCAGGTTAAATTTGGATGTTCATAATGATGAGTAGTCAGGCAGAGGGAATTAAACTTGAGAAGTACACTGGGCAAAAAATGGGGTAGAAAAAATGCACAAAAGTAGAAAGTGCCCAACATAGGGTTAAAATAGTATCTACTGTTTCATGTGAAGTACAAAGTCTACAGAAGGACAGAGTACTGAAAAAAATAAGAAGCATGTCAAAAATGTTTTTAAGAGAAATGAGCTTTCAGATACCTACCAAATTATTCAGCTCCACTCTGTGATGCCTATACTGGTCTTCTCAAGAGAAACCAAGCAGATTAATAAAGTTACGTGCTTTCTGACTGAGCAGCTAAGGCCCACTCACTTTTCATTGTGTAAGACAAGAGCTCATATATATATCCAAAGAAAATGGAGAAGACTATAGGACATTTTCTTCTTGCTAATGAGATGGTAAAGTCTAGGACAAATGTCTGATTCACTAATGTCCATCACACAATGAGGCTACAAAGACCTACTACAGAACTAAAAAAATACCCAGACCCATAACCAAACAAAACCACCCAAACCCTCAAAAGCACTTCTGCTGTTTGGGAAATTTCATTTCCTTGTACTGCAGGTCATATTGTGATTGGTAACAGTTAAATTTTAAAACTGTCCATTTTTGATGATATAAAGGGATATTACCTAGTTGAGATTCTACATTAGAGTAGCAAAAGAAAAACACAATGAAGTAGTTTAGGTAGCTCAAGCAGGGGCGCAGGAGAGTGTAAAACAAAGGAGAAAAAAGCAGTAAGAAAGAAATCTATATGGCAGAACAACAAGCAAACAAAGAAAATGCAAATAATTTCCTGTAACAGAAACAATATAACAGGGAGAGAAGAGAACTCAAGAAAACTGCGCAGTATTTGTATGCCAGTGCTGGACATGCATTTCCCAATAAGACAAGTCATAAGAAAGCAATGAAGAAAATCCTCTGAGTGTAAATTCAGTTTGGTAGCTTGGCGTTTAGCTATCTAAACCAGTACTAAGGGCACGTTAACCCCCAGGTTCAATGAAAAAGAGTTAAGATCCTGAGTTAAGATCTCATTCATTTTCTCAGATTCTAAGAGTTTCCCAGACAGCCCAAAGGTACAACAAACAGAGAGGTAAATTGTTTATGGACATATCCACAGAAGAAGTTAGTGTCAGAATATAGGCTTTTAGCAGCATATCCAGAACTGGAGACCAATTTCTTCTCTTTCTTTTAGTGTCTGAAATGCATAAATGTTGATGTGTGCAAAAAGAAAAAGCTTCTTTGGCCTTAGTTTACAAGTGTAAAAGGTTTCACATCTTTATTTATGGGAGGCCAGTGTTAGATGAAATTGACCATAAACTCCTTATTGCTGTTGCCAAAAAAGGTCTGACAAACACTCCCACTGTGAACAGAGAGCGTTTTTTTTCTGCTACAAATATAGGATTTGCAAATTGAACACAAACCTGGAAAGATTTGTGGCTGTAGGCTCATCCTCTAGAGCATTTCAGCAAAACAAAGCAACTGAACAAAGTCCAGAACTAAATTAAATACATGCCAGTCTGAGGAAAAGGAAACATGTATACCTCAACTACCACCCATCCAATCTCAGACAAAATACAAACGGCCGTTGTCAGAGCTCTGGCTTAGGATGCAGAATAATGAAGGCTATGATCACAGTCCTATTATCAATTTGAAGGACAACAGTCAGCAGTAAATAAGGTTTTATTTAAGGGCACAAGATGGCAGTTCCCAAAGGGATAACATTTAAAGACCTAAAGGAACATAACAAGTTTCTTCCTCACTGAGACAGACCAAAAATTCCATTAACCTATGTCTAAAAATGGTCACTAGTACATATTTAACAAAAAGTAGGCACACTTTATTTGATATTGTCAAATACAATAGTTTAGGGACCTGTGGAGCCAGAGAGTGTGACTAGACCATCACTGCTGATTCCAGTAAATGATTCTAGTCAGCATTAATTTAGCCATTTCATTTTCATGTCATCTATACTTTTCAGCTTAGTTTACACATTGAGCTCTGTTTGTTCAGTTTTCTTAAAGCTGATAATTCCAAGCTCATTTGTTACTCCCAACCTCTTGTATTATGAATGCCAGTGAATAATCATTCCTTAAATATCACCACATCAGCTTTCAACATAATAAATTTTAACACTTCCCCCTTAGTCATATTCCTTTTTTCCTTGATGAAGTAGAATAGTCTATTCAATTTATCTCATATCTCTGATCATCTCTGTTGTTTTTATCTATGCTTTTTTATTCAATTAGCTCCTTTCTGAGATGAGATAACAAGAATGCCATATTGTGTTCAAGATGTGAGAAATAATATTAATTTTGGTATATTGCTTTCAGTTCTGCTAGCTGTTACTTTATGGTCTCTCACAGTCTTAAAGTTTTTTGTAACTGTATTTGAGCACTGACCGGCTCCCATTCCTGTGTGCTGACAACTCATTCAAATGCCATCACTGAGGACACAGAATTAGTTTGCATTTACTTATTTGCTTTGTATGAAAGTAATTTGCAAATTTTAAAAAAAAAAAAAAAAGTCTAAACCTATCAGACAAGAGAGAAGGAAGAGCAGTCCTCCTCCCTTGTTGGACAAAAAGACTTTATAGTGGTCTCTAAGTGGAATAATTGGAGAAATAATTGCAGAAATTTAGTGCTGGATCTCTTCCAAAAATAATTAAACAAAACAAACACCATTGAAATAGTGTTACCTCAAAACTGAGGAACACTGAAACAAAGTTGATTTATACTTCAGGGTGAAATAACACCATCTCAAAATGAAAGCAGCAGCCCTTAGATCATTATTTGAACTCTCCCAACATAACCTTACGAAAAAATGCTATGCCTAAATAAGTATTTGGTCATAAAAATCCATTTACTGTACACAAGGTTATTTCTGAGAGTCAGTGCTAGTTTGGTGAGGACACTAGGAGTTTAAATTTCTCCTTGTTTCATGCAGGTTCATCTCTGAACAGCACAGTCTGTTGAAGTCTCTTAACACAGCATGGACATACCTATTTCATAGTTTGCTTACAGAGTTAGTAACCTAATATTAAATTATTTTGCCATTAAGGACTGTATATGAGTTGTATTTTAATGTTTTCCCAGCATATATTTAGAAGATTCATTTTTACTATCATGCTTGGGTTTCCTTTCCTCCCCACCCCATTCCACCTAACAATAATCCAAACTCTTTCCTAGAGTCAGAAAAATACAAAGTAATCCCCTTATAATTCCAGTCTTCATACTTAGGGGTAAAAAGAAAAGATATGTGACTCATTTTCGGATACCAAATATAATCAGAGGTCATCTAAATTCTTAGAGATTAAAGAAGGCTAAAAGGAAACATGAACTGAAAACCTGTTTGTCAGAAAAGACAGTGGGGTCATACGCCAGCTGTAATGAATATTCTGATTTATAATTTCTGGAGTCTTTGTTAGGGCATGGGTAATTGCAACTCTTGTTTCATTTTGATGTTTAATATGAACCCCAGTTCCATAGCACATCAGCTATACTCTAATAAAAATCTCATATCAGGATGCAAAGAAGACTCTGGATCCTGTGAGAAATACCGAGTTTTCTCTGCTGTGAGTTTGTGATTTTGCACAACCAACAAAAGAGTGCCATGTTCTCATCTCTCTAAATAATTAGTCATTTGTTATATCAGCACATTAAGAAGGGACCCTTCAAAGGCACAACTTTGGTGCATCAGCTGCATGAAAATATAATTTCACAGAAAGGTACAAAATAGGTGAGGAGCTTAGAGAACATAATAATCCTGTAAATTTTCAAAATGAATAAGAAATGTTTTTCTGTGCCTCCCACAGAGTTTTGTAAATAGATTGTTGAATGTCTTTACATTCTCCATTTTGCTCAAGTTAAATAGAATCCTTTCACAGAAAAGACAGACACAACCTAGGAACTACAGAAAAAAAGTAATAACACTAAAAATCTGCTCTAATTATCATATTGATAACTCTACAGGAAAAAGAACCAGGTTAGGTAATGCCTAGGTTAGACATGAAATTGTCTTCCTATTCTGAGTATGGAAATAACCAGCTAAGTGGTTTCATATAAAAGATATAAAGTAAACTTTTATATATTTCCACATAGCTTTTAAATTCATATTTTACGAGCATGTATTTTGGCCTATATACTTCTCCAAGTTTTTTGCCTGTCTTTAGAAGTCTAATATATTCCAGGCTATCAGAAGCTGAAAAATTACTTAGTAAGGTAACGTTCTTTGTCTACCACAGAGATCTCCAGGGGAAAAGAGCTAGAATTTTAAAAAATATTATTATATTGCAAAACAGTGTGCATATGGTCAAGTAATACCCTGTGCTTAAACTGTAACTACAACACTCAGCATACATGTACCTCATCATCTGTTGAAGGTTCTTTAGTCAGCCCTCGCTAATTCTTTCCCAGGTAACCCAGTATGGCAAATAGTTTTGAGGGGATTATTTGTTAGAATTCACCACTGTTAGAGGAAGTATTCAGAAACAATGGTAAACCAGGCTCAAAATACTCAGACTAATAAACTGATATACACCAAGCTAACTGCAGATCGCAGCCTCAGAAACTGCTATGTGCTAACAGTTGTTAGGGAAATTATTTCCTAATCTGATTTAACTCTGAGCATTCATTCCCCCAGGATATCAAATTACATGAGGGACCGTTTATCAATATCCAACTGCTTATCAAAGTAATTGCTCAGCATTAGAGATGTGTAGCTAACACAGCAATGTTTTGGACATCTAGGGATAAATATCCTTTTGATAAGGTAATAACAGTGACATTTAAGTACAAACTTCCATTACAGATGTCCACTAAAATTATTTAAGCAGTTTTGACAACGAGGTGCTTAAAAATATTCTCTCTCTAACCCACCAATAAAATTTTAAAGATTGAAAAAATATCTACTTATGACTGCATTTTAATCAGATTAATCTTGAAAATTTATGTTATAAATTTTAATGCCATTTGTAGGTGAATCTTCTGGTGGATTTTAAATTGTCTTTAATTTCACAGCTTTTTATTATCACCATTATAATACTAAACTACAGTAAAATACAACAGCATGATATTTTCCTGTAAATGGTTACCTTATTTTTCAAAATATTTAAAGGAATAATATTTGCTCAAGCATTCTGGGAGGACAGAGAGCACTGTTGCATATAATTTAGATAAATACTGCTCCAAATAAGAGTGACAGAATGTCTCTAAAAAACGGGTTACTGATGATTTTGAGGATAGATTCCCAATTCAAATCCTCTCCTTTTCAAATTTATTAACTGCTTGAGTGCCACAAAGGCCTGCTCAGAGAAGACCCACTTTGCCAGAAAACATAAGACAAAATGAAGGACTTTGCTCCAGAAGCAAAGGCTGCACACTGAGGTGTTTTGAGATTTTATTTTGTGATAACAACAGCATTTTAGGTCTGCTGACCCTCACAGGAGATTAAATCTGAGGTAGACAGAATCACAGAATAGTTAGGGTTGGAAAGGACCTTAAGATCATCTAGTTCCAACCCCCCCTTCCCATGGGCAGGGACACCTCTCA
>WYDI02026385.1:0-13573 GCA_009867235.2 Psittacus erithacus | reverse complement strand
TATTATTGGTGGTAGCAGCAGTGATTTGTGTTATACTTTAGTTACTGGACTGTTCTTATCTCAACCCGTGGGAGTTGTATTCTTTTGATTCTCCTCCCCATCCCTCCGGGAGTGGGGGGGGGGTGGGAAGCACAGGTTGCGGGGGAAAACGAGCAGGCTACATGCTTTTCTAATTTACGACTAAGCTTAAACCACGACAGCACCTTATTTTTTGTTTGTCACAGCTGGCTGTCCATTAAAATAACAAGAGTCTCACAGCATCTTGCTAAAACTGTCTAGGATGCTCAGTTTTCATAGCTCCAGTATCAAATATTCTTCCAAAGCCTCCCAGGAACAATAAAACTGTGTCCAGTTATCTTCATATTTCAGCACAGAATAGGAGCCAGAATATCACCTTGGACACCTCCTGCACTCTGAGGACACTCATATGTTTCTCAGCTTCCAGGACAGTAAGCAGCTAGTATCAAATCAAATATCTAAACATCACCAAATGGACTTTGGTGGCTGCAACAGTGTAGCTACAGCCCGTGGTCAAGATTGTAAGCATGGGTAGGCATAAAGGACAAGACTCTGCAGAAAAATTTTGTTGGTGAAAAATTAATACTTTGAGAAATGGAAAGCAACCAATTTCTCTCATTATGTGTTCATTTCTGAATATAACAGGATTTGCACAGGTGTAAATGAGGGCCAATTATTTTAGGTTTTGAAATTAAAAAGGGAATTACTACTAGATTGCTGTCACCCTTCATTTTGCATAAATATCAGCTTATCATCTGTTTTGTTTAAGAGTTTTGCACTTTCATTGTAAGCACTCACTATTGAATTGCAGTCAGATGACTAGAAAAGCAACATTTTCATTCTGGAGGGAGACTTTAAACTCTTCCAACTTAATGTATCACTTGGTAAAGACAAGGAGAGTTAAAGAGTACATTCCATTTGACATTGTTTACCCTCCATTTTTCTAAGAGCACTTACTTTTTTGTTCAGTTTAGAATAAAAAAAAAAAAGCTGCAGTAGACTCAGGCCAACAGTGATCAGAACCCCTTGCTCCTTCCACACTCCTGGCCTTAGGTAGAATCTCAAATTTCATGGAATTGGCACTGTTGAATAAAAAAAAAAAAAATTAAAAAAATAGATGGAATAAGTGGTAAGGAGGTCAACAGTGTTTAAAGAGCTGGCATATACTAAACAAACGTCCTGACCTTGAAACTTTTCTAATCAGATTCTTAAGCTTTCTGAAGCTACTTAGCTCTAATTAAAACAGAAACATTTTTGGCAAGCATACAAAACCTCTGATGATTATTTATGGCAACAGCCTTTTGTAGTGTCTTAGATGCACAAACTGGCCTAAAATATTCAAAAAGGCAAACTGACCTGTCTTATATGATCTAAGGAGGAAATGCAACACTAATATGAATTCCATTTCTGGATCCCCTCATAAAGAACATGGTAAAAGCTTGACCATGAAATGTTATGCTATTATTTACCTTGTGGACCCTGGTAAGCAAAGCATCTTACCTGTTCTCGTTTCTTCTGTTGCTGAGGGGTTTTAGACTTTTATCTAAGCTGCCTGTATATGAATGTTCTGTTCCAGCTGATGTCTCTGTCCCTTATTTTGCTTTCTATGCCTCAAGTCTCTCACGTCATCCTCCTTCAAGGATCCACTTGCACAGACAACATCAACTTTATGGACTTCATCTACTGGGAATCAATCTGGGGACTGGAAGTGGCATTAGAAAGGCACTAAAAGTGCCTTTTTTTATCCAACACTCTTGTGATCAGCTATCAGCTCACACTTTCCATTCTCTATACAGAGCCCTAAATTCCTCAGTGTTCTAGAGGAGTAGTTCATTTCATAGGTAAGCATGAGACACAAAAAGTCCTTGGTTGGAGAAAACATTACTTAGCAACAACTGAAAAATAAAACTCCTCAAATAAGCATTGTAAGCAAAGTGGAGAAGCCACAGACAGAAGAGAGAGGAGAAAGAGGTAGAAAACAGGGTGAGCCATTGTACACCAAACCTCCAGTGTGATCTATGGCATCTGGGTGTTTGAATGCATAGAAGGTGGGTGAATGAGAAAGCTGCCCCAGACCAATCTCTAGTCATCTGCTCACTTGCGAAATAGATAATATGGGCTCAAATCTCTCCAAGCAAAATTAAAAAACAACAGTATGGGTTGGATTCCTCTCACTCAGTCTCTGACTCTCTTGTTTAGGTCCAGTATCATGGTCAGCAGATATCTCAGCCAAACTAGTAATGGAGTTAAGTTCAGTGATCTAACAAAGTGCACTTTGCCTTCCACTGTATTGACTAAAAAATGATTCCAGAAGAATTCCTTTGATATATTTGCCCATACTGTGAACATCAACAGTTATTCTGAAAAATTAATCTCACTTTCCCGCAAATTGAGCTCCTTACCCATGTAGCTTGTGGGGACAACACAACAATCCTCAGCACTGCATTCTGCACAAACAATTTTTCATTTTCTCTAACACCTTTGGAAAGACAGCAAAAATAATTTGTGTTGATTCCAGTGAAACTTACTAGCTTGGTAATTATTATAGATCTCTGAAAGGAAATTGTTACATCCAGACTGAGACAGATAATTTTGATACCAGTAATCATAGTCTGACTCACAAACCAATACTGTTGAAGAAACAAATCACTGAACAACAACATGCCTCTTGGTTAGACTGCTTTCACACCTTACCTTTACCACATGCCATTAAAAGAAAAAATGTCTTGAATGTTACCATAAGACAGGTAAAGCTGAGTGAATCATTGTCACATAGTGAAATGTACTTTCATCACAATCATTAAGAAAAAGCACTGACCATTTTTTGGTTTGACTTGTCTATTCAGACTACCCTCCATTTAACAATCTGAACCTCTCCATTCACATCCTCTTTCAGTTTCTTTTCTAATTCTTATTTTGATATCCTACTTGGTTTCCATTCTCCCTTTTGCTGAAAGACAGTTAATTTTAAGTAGCCACCTGTCATTATTGTCCTTTACTGCCTCCTGTTTTATCTTTAATTTTCTTCTGCTCTGCCAGGTATTCCTGCTACGCTAGCTATTCCTGTACAATCTCCTCTGCATCTCTAGATTTCCCAGAATTGTGTATGTTATTTTCCTCCATGAACTCCTGGCTGTATCCACTCCCAAGGAACAGCAAACAGCCATCCATTGAACTCCACACCTCTGCATCTACTGTCTTTTGAATAATAAAAGCATATGCCTTATCTTTCTATTTCACCTTCTTCCTTTTTCTAACATACATTAATTTCTTTCACTACATCTCACTTCCCAATACAAACGTTTTTTGTGTTATCACCTGCCTTCATTCACCTTCTTAATACAGTGCAGCCAATTAAACAATGATCCCCAAGGGAAATAAAAGATAGGGTATCTGAAACTAACAGTCTATATAATTTGAATCTTCATCTCATATCAGCTATAATTGAGTACTGTTGTGTTCTTTATGTACCTATTTCCTGAAGGTTACAGATTCCTTCAGTAAAGCCTGCATTTTCTATTCCTTGAATTGGAGGAACTGGATTGCGCGTACTAAAAAGCACTCAATCAACAGTAGCACCCATTTCAATTATTGTTTGAAAATTACAAGTGGCTGCTATAGTTCTGAATCGAGTCCAGCTGACAGTATAAAAAGCAAATACTTGCCATTTTTTGTCAAAGGTGCAGATAAAACTCTAGCTATGCCTTGAACAGTGATCAGAAGAACTGAGTCTGAGGCATTCTAATGCTTGGGTTTTTTTCTGAAGAAAGCAAACTTATTCTGAAACAGTATAAGAAGCACTGCTGAAGAAATTAGATGGCTAGATGGGGTGACTATTCCCTCTCTCATGCTTTGTGCTGCTTCATTTGGTACCTTAAAAAGTACTTTCCTGAATAATATCTAGATGAAAGATGAAAAAATTATTAGACATTTAAGTTTGAAGGTAAGGTCAACAGTTCATTAGGACCTGCAAACAGAACTTTGATGGGATAAAAGAAATTTTGTAGGAAGCCAATAAAAGCTACATTTAGGCTGTGAGCTCCTGTTTGTTACGGTTCCCGCTTCACCACCCTTACAGCGACATAGTTCTACAAGACTTAATCTTACAGAATTTTTACGTTTTCAGGCTATACCTCTGTCTGTCCCTACATACATCTCCCCTTCCTCCTCCTGTATGTGTCAGAGTCTACAAAGAGTAGTTCAGTAACCTCTCAGAGGCTCTGCAACTTTATAGGGCTATTGTCGAATGCTTTCTTCTGCCAATGCTGGTGATTCTCCAGGCTGTTGAGTCTCCTTGGCTATCCACTCTGTGGGTTTGTCTACACCCTTGCTCCTCTGATCAGTGCCTCTTTAGACAGGTGTACAAAGAAAGAAACAACACCAACAAGGTGGCTCTGTTCACTTCCTTCATAGGGTGAGTACTCCATGAGGGAAATGTTCCATTAACCTGTGTGTCATAACTATGGTATGGGTTAGCTAAGGAAAATCTTGCTCTTTAAAAACAAATAAAGACAATCTTTGATCTTTTATTTCTATTCCTCTACATTCTACACTATAGACTAATTTGGAATAGTTGGATGGAAAAATAAAAAATTTGTTACCTACACTTCAACTGAAACATCCAGAAACACGCAGTCACAAGGACACTTATGGCAAAGATGCTCACATTTTGCTTTCAAATTACCTGTTTCTTATCTCTGAAAATAGCAAAAACAGAAAGAAAGATGGACAACTGTAGAGAAATAAAACACCAGCTGTGCCTCTATTAACAGTTAGACCAAAAAGACTAAATTCTTTGCAGTTGGAAGGGGAAAATCATGCAATTGTCACAGGTAGAGGTGAAAAATTTAACACATACAAGTTTCTGATCTCTGTTACTGAAACTCTTGCAGAACACCATCATTCATATTGAACTACCTTTAATGCAGCCCTTTCTTAGTGCACTGTCCAGAAATTTCTGTGGACACAAATTCAGAAATAACATAACAAAAGATTTTATTTATTGCATGTATCTTTTACCAACTAAAGAACTATCGAACTCTATGCTGTTGCCAATGCCTCTGTTTGAGCTAATAGACTGTCTTGTACCTAGTACAGCAAAGACCTCTATTTTCAGCAGAAGGATTACATGCACAGAGCAAATATGCTGATTGACATAATAACTGCTAAGCAATGGTCATATTTAATTGAAGTCTTGAAACAAAAAAAGATCATTTGAACTTTCTGGATGGCACTTTATCACCTTTTGAAATGAACACCCTGGGTTTGTTCTCTGCACAGTGACATGAAAGGCCCAGGTCTGATTTTCATTCTAATCATCCTAAAAGTTCCAGACCAGACACCAGCCAGCCTGACTTATCTTGACCAGGACTTTGAAGAAAGAAATAACTGGAAAAACCCAAATCCCTTCAACAGACAAGTCTTCACCCTTAAGTGAAGCAATTGGAGAGAGTTAAGCAAACTCAAATTGAGTTATACAAATCAAATTGAGAACAAAACCAAATATCCCAGATGTTGCTAACTTGAATTATATTACTGCTCTTTCAGAGGGTTTACCCCTGTCCCTGATCTCTAGACCAGCTATGGATTTTTGCTTCTGTATCTCTGCTTCCATATTAGCACTTCCTAAGGGCCTGCAAAACTTCGTCCATCTGAACATCCTTTAATACATCTCTATTTGTATGGCAAGTTGCAGCTTAGCGCTCTCTTTTTCTCTTGAACTGTTCACATAGCACTGCTGGAGTTTGTGATAACTGCTGTAATTCTCCTAGGGAAAAGGAAAAAAGGAAAAAAAAATAATAGTTTAATTAATCTTTGAAGAAGAAGGAGCAGAAAGTTGGTTTTCCTGTATCTTACAAGGGCTGTGCCTGTCTTGTAATTCTACAGTAAGACAGGTCTTATACCCTATGTGTTCTTTTAAGGATTACAACAGTTTAAGCACAACAGGAAAATTGATAGGGAAGAATAAAAAAAATTATTAGCTACCACCTATGCATGGTAATTTATAATTCCTAACGGTAACCCTAACTACCACTAGCAGCTCATAATTTGGAATGGATTACTAAACTTCACATTTTAGTTGTGAAGTGTTGTTTTGAGGGGAATGAGGGGAATCTTAAGAGCTATATTTGTTACTATGAAATGCATAAAAGCATGCGCATACTTTTTGCCATGCCACCAGCATAATTGAGTGTACTAAATTATGCCACATAGTGAAGTGATAAACAATAGCATTACCTGAAACTGCCAGGCCACAGGTTGCAGTTGTCAGCAGTCAATGGCAGCAGAGCATTCAATCTAGCTAACAACCCAATGGGAAATGCACAGCAGGTTCAAGCAGAACATTATGTAGCCTGAGAACACCGATAGATGAGCTCATCCTTCTCCAGAGCTGATTGTATTAGTGTGTGAATAAATGAAGCAGCTTCATTGGCTCAGTGGGAAGCTAGGGCAACTATCCAAAGTAGATATTCCCGCATGTAGTATTTGTGTAATTCTCCCCCTCCTCTTGCAGGAATGGAAGTTGCATGACAATTTTGATAAGTGGAAGCACAACTGTGGTGGATAGCTTGTAATAGAGCATCACCATCAAATCTGTTTGCATTTTGAAGAGTTTTTAAATAAGTTGTTAGGAAAGACAAACATGATCTTTTTTTAATAGTAAAGCTGACTCTAAGAGAAAAAAGATGATAGTAAAGTTTTTGCCAATAATGCAGCACATTAGTCAAGAATATTTTCCTAGCTGCAAGTATTTCAGAATTTTGAAATTTAAACTGAAAATTATTACAAGAAATTAGTCCTGTTTCTCATACTATTTTGCTATTAATTTGCATTTTTTTCCCCAAACAGCTGCAAATGTCATGTTGTGCCTGAATACAATGTTTTAAATTGCTCTCCTTCAGATCAAATCTAGATTTTCATTTTGGCTGATCCTAATGGAGTATACTTAGAAAAATCTTGGAATCATGTTTTTAATCTACCAATAAATTTTAGTCAGGACTAATCAGAATCCAGATACCATGCTTAAAAATTATGACTTTATTGTTCAGACTCCATAATCATCTTGAAATTTGATTTTGAGGTTCTGCAGACAAGTGTTTAAATCTGTGCTTCTGTCTGTGGTGGGCAGTTCTCTGGTCTTGAATATATACCAAAATTTCTTATCCATCTTGTGCTTTTATCCTTTATAGGACTCAAAAAACTTTATGTTCCTGTTCCTAGATGTTCTGAAGGAGTCAATCCAGAATTCATTCTCAAAAGATGCCTTATGGACCAGGCTGTCAGATACCACAGGTATTGCCACCACTTTAAAGTAAAAGAAAGCAGGAACCCTAGGAGAAAGAAAAACTATTTTATATAAAAGGCCTGTGATTAAAACATTTCCTTGAGAGAAGTAAGACCCAGCATACATTTCTTTCTTTGCTTGCAAAGACATAGACACACACTACTTTCAAGGTCCACTAGACTGGCTGTACCATTTACTGGATATACATGTTGATGGCACACAACCCATCCTGTTGAGGATTTTCTATCAAACTGAAGAGAATTCATGATATCTTGTGCTATCTATAGTACAAGAAAGAGCTTGATAGAGCCTGCTGATTAGGTTGGTTATCTGGAAAGGAAGATTTGTGGTTGAAATTCCTGTTCCAGAGAGCAGTACTTTAGTTGATGACTATGCCATGTAATAGGGAAGATATAGATAAGAGTGGAATGGAGGTTTCCCTTCCTTTCCTTCCATATTTTGCTGGAACCAGAACTCTGCAGTTTTGACTGTGAAGCAAGTGAAACAAGATTTGTATCCAATGGACCAGGTCTCTACTTGACTAGAATGTTTAAACAGCCTCAGGTTCAAAGAAGCAGTGATGTCTCATTATGGGTTACAAGATTGCACAGTCTTCCTATCCACATACTCAGGGACAGCTGCCAAGAGTACTGGAGTATTAACAAAAATGGAATTTATATGGCAAATATACAGAAGACACTTTCATAAGATAAATGTAGACAAAATAAGTGCTTTAAAAAACTGAAGACTTCCCCAGATTTGTTCAGTTCTAAGATCTACGATGTCTCCTAATCTCCAAGGAAACAAAAAGGATAGCTGGGAGAATTTCAGAGGAAGGCCTAGCTTTAGCTGAACATATTGTCCAGTTATACAGATTATACCATAATGAAATACAAATAGAAATGCTTGTGTGACACTTTAAAGAACAAACTGGCTTGAAAATTTTAAGTGCAGCATTTTTATTGATTGAACGACACAATGAATTCTAGCATCCCTCTGCATTGCCAATGGATAATTATGATCATTATGAGGAGCATGCTTTGACTGAAAAGTTAAGCAAGTCTCAATTTTCGATGGTACTGAAGGGCTACTGCCCTCAGGAGGCCACATATGGAAGCACAAAGTTATCTTGCATCACGATTTTCATTTGCCTTTTAAAAAAAATTAATTAAAATGAACACAAATTATACCTATCACCCTCAAATATAATTAAGATGTCACAGGATCCCTACAGATAAGAAGTACTTCAAGAGGAATCTGGAATTCATACAGCCAGGTACATCCATTTTCCAGTCACTGGAACAAAAGCTTAAACAGCTAGAAGCAAAGAAAACCTGCTCTGACAAACTTGCAGGCTGAACTCCACAGATCATTATTCACTATTGCATGAATGTTAAAACAGTGACTTGCAAGAGTTGAAATCATGTGCATGTATTATTACCTAATTATAGTCTATGTCAATTTCATTACTTCCAGGAAAAATTACAAAATAAAGCAAAAGAAGAAAACAAATGAAAAACCATGTTAATTCCATGAAGGCAGGTTTTCTCAGATTATTTTCTCTGGATAAGTAGAACTGCTAAATATTTTAATTTGAATGTTTAAAAAGTGTGCCACTACACATGGGTTAACATACAGCATGCTTGATGTGGCTTTATTGATTTTATCAGAGGCTGTTCCAGAATATTTATCATTATAGTAACCAAACACTTGATTAACTTCAATTTATATTCACAATATTCTTTTGACATTACTGTCAAAAGCACATATTTATGTTACTAATAGGAAACACTAATAGACTGCTTTCTCAAGGTACTCTTGAACAGAGGAATTTTTTGATAGGATATCCCCAAATTTAAAAAGCAAACCAAATCAAAAGTCAAAAGACAGAAGCTGCACCCTGAGTACCCTAATTTATTCCTACATGCCTCAAGACTGCAGGTTGGAAACCCTTAGATATGCCACACATACCTGTATCACTCGAGTAAATGGAGCAATCCTTTGAGAAGGTTAATTTCCACAGCTGGACCAATCTCTGAAAGTATAGACATGGTTTTGTCATGCTTCCTCTTTTCCAGATCAGACATGTTTTGTCAAGGACGCAACTATGGAATTTGTGGTTTTCTTCCTGCTTTTACCAGCCAAGTGACAGCCAGAGATCTAGCTTTCCATCCCTCTTAAAGATTTATTCCCCCAGTCCTTTTCACACAGCCTTTGCTCGAAGCTATTCCCACATCCTTCCCAAAGCTGTTGCAACCAGCATCTCCCACACCCTGTGCTTTCTATCTGTGGGAATTCCAGCCAGATTCTTTCTTCCATTCTGTATTTCCTGCATACCAAAGTTCTCCTATGGAATCTGATTGTGATTTGGCCATATATCTTCCCTGCCAGCTAACAGATCCTAGCTTGAGGCAGCAGGACATATATGTGATAAGCAAAGTTGGCTCCATCAAGGGTAAGACTGCAATTTAAAGAAAGTCCAAGTACTACTTTTTAATCTGGGAGTCTTTAGGCACATTGGCTGCTCATGTGAGCTCCTTGGAGCACCTGCTCCCAAGTGCATGAAATCTCCTGCCAACTGCTTTCTTGAGCACCCAGTCCTGCTTCTTAAGGCTCTCCCTTGCACATTACCCAACTTCTTTCCCCTTCTGCAAACATAAGTTTTCTGGTTCAAACTTTTCTAGATATGTGAGAGAAAAAATTCATATAGGGATAAAGAAAAACAACACAGTTTCTGAACACACAATCAGTTGCTCCCTGAGGATAGATATTACAGATAATTAGGTAAACTCACTCATTGATTAAAATTAGCTACTGTCAGACATTTATGGTTGGAAGTGGGAGACCTAGATTTATTTAGGAGAAAGGGTACCCCTTAATTCATTTTGTATATAGAAATCTTGGCCTGAGGCCTCACAGGATGAGTACTGAATATCCTCAGGAAGCAGTAGGGGAAGGAGCATGCTCAGTGGAGGCAAAACATCAAAAAAATTCTTTTCTGAGTCTACAAAGCAAAGAGTTTTTCAGCAAACTAAATCATCAGCACTTAAGCAAACTATGACAGAAACAAATGAACACCTCAATAAACATCGAAAATTTGCTTCTGAAAAGCATGTATGTATTAAAGCTTTTCAGTGAAATAGCTATGACAACTCATCGTGAGTATGATAAGTATTCTAATCTTACTGTCAAAAACAAACAAAAACCTGACAATGGAACTGTTCAGACAGCGTGGAAAAAAACCCCAACCTAGTAGTTACTGCTCGTTAAAATTGAAAGTTTGCCTTTTTTTTTTTTTTTCTTTTTCCACAGGCAGCTGCAGACTTTACCACCTGTGCCATCTGCAATAACCTTGCTTTAGACCATCACATCTGTGAATGTACATGCACAATCCATATAATTATCAGTCACTAGTGCTCAATATATAAACTTGCTGACTGAAATGTGCCCACTTCAACTGGCAACAGTGAAGCATTCATTTAATAAGGAGTATGAATCACACCAACAGTTTATACAACTCCCTTCAGCCCCCAGGAAGTGTTGCTATGAAAGTCAAGTGGGGCAATGTGTATTGTGTGGTACTAAAAGTCCTCTATGTAGGGGATCTGGGCCTCTTTACACTAAGTACCCTGGAAAACAGTGGTGACAAAAACATCTTCTGAATAAGAAGCACCACCTATTTACTAAGCTCACAGACAGTTCATGCCTTGAAGCAACCCCTAGTATTATCTTTTTTCCTCCATCCTGCATTTGTACAATGTGTGCTATAAGGATTCACTTTATTTAATTTACTAGATAAGTTGCTCTTCAGTCAACTGAGAAGAGGCTGAAACAGCTTTTACAGCTTGTTACATACACTTAGGTGGGTCACAGAGAAAGGTATACACTCATTTTCAACTGCTTCCTTTCAATTTCCAGAGCTATGTTAATTCAATTCTCAGAGAAAGAAAATGAGACACGTATAGGACATTACTCATTATTTTGTTCCTCTTATGGTCATCTTTAGTATCAAGGACACTGAGAAGGACAATGTAGTCTTCATACAGCACTATTGTTTCATGGGCCATGGCACTATAAAAGCAGTAGTGTCTTCTAATTGATCACTGGTACTACATCTTTCCAATTGCAGTGTTGAAAACAAGATTGATGACAGCAAGGATGATTTAAGTTAGCTTTTACCACAACTTATGGAGAAGAGGTCGACAAAAAATTATTTGAGGTGCAGAAAACCGAACTCCATCAGACAGTGTGGTTTTCTTCTTATTTGCTTTCATTGCGCTAGCTCAGATTTCTAGTTTGGGTTGCCCGTTATGTTTCTTTGTCCTTCCAACTTCTTTGTCACTTGGGGGTTGGAACTAGATGATCTTAAGGTCCTTTCCAACCCTAACCATTCCATGATCCTATGATTCTATACTGCCTTTGATGACGCAAAAATACTGACTTGGTTGATTTCCACCCTCCATGTAAAAGAAGTATTGTCTTTTTGAAAACAAACATCCCAACAGACTCTCATCCCACTTCTGTAGATAAGTACACATGAAAATGGTTGTTATTTTTTTTGAGACAGACTTAACCTTTGCATCTTTCACTATACAGCTGAAAGAGAAACAAATTTTTTTGTCCAACTGTGCATTTGCTGGATATCCAGTAGCCTGACTATTAAAGAGGCAGGTAGTAAGGGGTATTATTTGCTTGGTTAGTTGGTTGGAGAGTGGGAGGAGGGTAATTTGTTTTGTTGGGGTTTATTCTGTTTAGGGTTTTTTTATATCAACTGCGCTTATACAGCAAGGTAATTGCACTTCATTGACTCAGTCCCTGTATGAGTTCTGACACATCAAAATGAAACCCATACACATGATCTTTCACAGGAAGCTGTGACATATAATAACTGATGTCTGGATCATTGGTGATTGGAAGCACAAGATACTAAGAGAAGTGACCATGCCCTAAAGGTGAACATCAGAACAGAGACTGCCACTACCAGCTTGCTCTGAACTGAAGGCAAAGGTACAGCTCAGATATACAAGTAGCACCGAGGCAGCTGAAATCCCCTTGCTGGGTATTTTCTGGCAACTGCGTGTTGTCTGGGGTGCTCTGCTCAATAACTTTCTGGTGCTTTTATAAGCAATATTTGAGCTCTCAGCAGTCACTTTTCCCCCAGTGGCTGGTTTTCCTGTAGAACCAACTGTCTGTCCTTGAGCTTCTTTTTTGTCTATACCTTTCCTGGCCCAGGAGGCTGTTGTTTATTGAAGGCCGGACAAACATACAGCCCACATAGTAAAATAGCAAAAGATCCAAATTTGAAGGACTTGAGCCACTCAAGAATAGCTTTTACTTACTTTTTTGCAATGCACGGGTTTTCAGTATGCTACCCTGTTGTTTTTCCTGCTCTCAGTTGTCAGATACTAGTCTGTCACCTATACATTTTAGGGAGTAGTTCACATGCAATTTAAAGGTGAAATTCTTCCCTGTTCAGAGCTATCTAATTCTTATATCTTAAAATAAAAATAAAAAAGAAGGGATTATGATGGAGAGAAGCGCGAAAGCCATGTATGACCTTTCAGATTTGAACACAGGGTTTTGTTCTTCCTTTTCCTCTTGCATGCTGTTTTATTCTTCAATCTAGGAAAAAACATTCACGACACAAAGGACTGTGATTTTAATTCCATTTAACTAAATCAAAGAATGGCTATATTTTAACCTTCTGTCTTTTATTCATGGAATATCAATTATCCTTAAATTCTTCAATTATTTTAACAATTTAAAGTGGCTCGGTTGAACTTTCCAGATTTAATAAGATGTTATTTTCTTCTAAGAAATTACCCTGGGATGACCTAATGCCATAATTACATATGAGGCAAGTAAAATACAAAATACTGCTAGAGTTTTAGTAATTTAGTTAGGAAAGGAATGACAGATGCACTAAAAGCTTCTTTGAAAATTCTTCATAATTCCTTTACTCCATTAAATTTTAGGTACCCTGTTATAGCTTCATCATAGGAGGCTAAGACTCAACTTTGGCTTGTTTGGGGGTTTTGTTGAAACCTGAAGTTGGAGCCAATATCCCAAGGAGAAGTAACTGATGTTTTGAAAATTTCAGTCAGGATAAGGAGAGAAAGTGCCTCATAGCAGTCTTCCAATATCTGAAAGGGACCTACAAGGATGCTGTGGAGGGGTTCTTCATTAGGGACTATAGTGATAGGACAAGGGGTAATGGGTTCAAACTTAAACAGGGGAAGTTCAGGTTAGACATAAGGAAGAAGTTCTTTA